>JAGFMK010000174.1:0-60132 GCA_021030975.1 Lichenothelia convexa | reverse complement strand
CTCCCCTCACCACCCCCGGTATTCCACACCTTCGCCACCCCATCATCCTTCATCATCTTCCTCCCCGCCACGCTCTTCGACGCGCTTTCTTCCTCCTTCGACACGGTTGCCGTCCTCCCATCTCCGCCTGGCACAACAGGCGCATGTATCCCATCCCCCCTACCCACCACTTCCTCCTTCACGTCCTTCACCTTCCCAGCCACCGCATCCTTCGCGTCACCAAGCACCTCCTGCCCTTTCTTCACGCCCGCGCCCACAGCATCCCCCGCTGCCTGCCTCACTCTCTCACCCTTCTCTCTTACATCTTGTAACCCCTGCCGCGCTATCCCCTCGCCGGTGCCGTCTTTCCCAGCGCGTCCCCGCGCGTTGTTCATCGCCGCCACGGTCTTGGTGTAGAAGTCCGAGGTGCGGGTCTGCGAGGCGCCGTAGCGGACGTAGTAAGTTAGGAGGACGGAGATGAGGACTATGAGGCCCAGGGCCTTTAGGCGCCGTTGTGAGGGCATGGCGGATGATTTGGGAATGGAGACGGTGGTGAGGAGGAGGGACTAGTCGTCGAAGGAGAGAACTGCTCGTCTGGCGCAAGGAGCACTAGCTGATGTGTGTGTCTTTCAGACGTGGTGGTGTTGACAACCAGGGAGCGCCCAGATAGTTCCACCGGTGAGGGTCTCGGTTGGAGAATGGAAAAGGGGGTTGGTTGGTTATGCTGGAGAAGCTGCTTCACTTCGGGTCGTAAGGATGTATGATAGCGCTCGTTGCGCTATGCCAATGCTTTTGTTGCACAAGTGACACGTATAGATGGCAAGCAAAGCCTTCACTGAATGATATTTGGGGGGGTCAAAATAGCGATGGACAGGTATGGAGCGTTAGATCTGACTTCTCGTGGTCGCGTAAACGTTATGTGAAGTTGCTGTATGGCAGCGGCTCCGCACAAGCCACACATAGAACCCAGAAAGCTAAACTTGGAGGACTGGCAAGTTTAGGCGAAGACGTATTTCAGTAGGCCCTCCAACGAATGAGTAACCAAAACCCGTACGCGCATCATCCATCAATACGTAGACTCATTGCTCAGAAGTTCACCACCCGGGATATCAACACTTCGGAATCAGTTACTCCCATTACTCCATCCCAAACTCTCACACGAACTTTTTGGCAGAAAGACAAGATTAACCATCTTCAGTACGTGGGCCCACGCCCCAATCCAAGTCTGGAGACAACTTGGGAGATCAGTCGAAGTAAGGATTGATTCCGGGCGATATTCCATTACCGAAATCATTCGTCTGAGGCTCCGCAGTGGTAAATGCCCAACCTTGTGTGAATATGCTGCCCGCGTTAGGCTGATATGTGATGTACGAAGGAGATTCGATTGACTGATACGGTGAAGTGCCAGCAGATCCTTGCCGGGAGAATGCTGGTACACTGTCCGCCGAGAGGTGACGCTGATACTCCGGGCTCCCAGTTGACGATGCAAATGTAAACCCGGACACGCTATCGTTCGACGTATGACGCTGATATGGAGGGCTAGCTTGGGAGAATGCGTAGCCGAATGCTGGAGCACTCTCAGCGGACAGGTGACGTGGATACTGAGAAATGCTATTCGGCATGAAAGCAGGGGCGCTTTCGGTAGAAGTATGGCGTTGAAACGAAGGAACGCCGTTCAATTGCGAGTATGAGAACGCCGGAGCGCTTTCTGTAGACGCGTGACGGTGGCCTTGAGAAACGCCGTTCCCTTGGGCCAATGTAATGGTATTGGTTGATGCCGAGCGTTCGTGATATGTGTCGCTTTCGCACGACATCAGGTCTGAGGCTCGCTGCCTTTGGGCTAGGTCCTCAAGAACAATAGCTGATTCCTTCTCCAGCTTGTCCCGCCACGCCATGTAGCCCCATTTGATGCCAAACTTCCCGAGTAGCTCCAGCATCTGGTTGATGCACCCGATCGCTCGTGCAACCATATTTTTGCCGTGGGGAGCTGGCAGTGAAGGGGGGCTTGGGGAGTCCGGTGGCAGCGCAGGAGGTGATGGCACGATACCGCTAAGCAAGCGATCTTTGTGCTTCCATACTGTTTCACAAAAGTGCTTTCCAACCACGTATACACGCATCGAATCGTAGAATGTGATGGCCGCTTGGTGCTGGTTGCTACCCACCATTCTCGTCATTTGGTCCGCGTACTGGATGCAATATTCGAATAGGAGATTCTGTGCGTACTCACAGGGGAAAGGAGCTCGAAAAGAAGGTGCTAAGACATAGACTAAACCCCAGAGCAGCTCTCCATGAAAGAAGGAGTTGAGCGACGTCGAATTAGACGGGGCAAGGCTTTCGGACCAAGCAAGCATATCGTTGCACGCTCTCCAAATGTAGGCATAAGGCTCGGGCCACGCATCTCTGCCTGATTGAAACAGATCTTGATACCAGACAGACTGAAGTTGACGAATGCGGAAATAGTCCAATGCACCATCGAGAGCATGGGAGCCTGGCTTCAAACTCGGCACATTAATAGAGGTTGTAGCACTTGCTAAAGTGGGTAAGGCCACATTAGTAGCCTCATCGTAGAATGAGAGTGCTCGAGCTTGGACTATACTGGTGGCCCTGTACATGGCTGTCAGCCCGCCAAGATACCCAAGGGAATATCATGCATACCTGTCAATTGCGTATACGCTGTGGAAGATGCGGCGCCGAGTTTCCAAGTTTGATTTGCTCATCTTAGAACCCCTTGGCGGATCTTGATGCATGCCGAGGTCGACCATGGCCCGTGTCGCAGCCCCTATTAGAGTGAAACTATCGAAGTGATGCGGATCGACCGTTGCATACTGGGTAAGCAGTAACAAAGCCTGTACGCTCGCTACCGAACCTGCTTGGAGGACGTGATCTGAATTCTCCAAGGCCGCGCTGATAAGAGCGACAGCCTCGAGGTAGTGCTTGTCGCCCCGTCGTGCAGAGAGCCAACAACAGGTAATCGCCAGTACCATGTGCACGATGAAGCTGTCCCAAGGACGTGCCTTTCCGTACTGGTTGTCGTAAACAGCGCTGAAAGAGGCGAGGAAGGTGGTCTCGTCAAAGAAAGGCAACATCACAAAGACATGGGAAAAGTAGCGGTCAATCATTGACATTGCTACATGTCTTGGTGGGAGGGCTTTGTCCATGCCTCTACGAGGAGGAGGAAGTGGTTCCCGGCTGGAGGCGGAGAGGATGAGACGAGCATATGTCATTGCTTCAGTGAAGCCATAGAAGTCTCTAGCAGTAGCATTAACCGACCTACAACACTCGTTAGTCAGCGAGCTCTTCGTATATGGACTGCCTCGGACTCACACTAGGCCAAAATCCGCGACAAGCTCGTCGATATCAGAGGCTTCCTTCCGATTTGTTGTTCGACCAGCTGACGGTCGAGGGTTGCCAAAGGGTTGACTGCGGATAGGGGGCGCCGCGGGCTCCGAGTCGAAAGAGATGACTGATGGTCTCCTTATTCGAGCTTCGGCAATCTTTCGTGCCAACCGTTCAGCCTGAGCTTCGAGAGTAGCCACATAGCTACGTTCTTTGCCTTTGGCGAACTCGTCGCTCGTGCTAGAGCATTCGGCTGCGCGGCCGTTGCCTGTGCACGCGCCGCAAGCAGGCAGTTGCCCATCACACTTGATCTTCATTCGCCGGCAACGTTGGCATGCCGCTACCGGTCTGCTAACTCTAAGAAGTGGTTGCTTCGGAGCCATAAGGCAGCTACGGCGGAAACAACGTTATGGGCAGGCTATGCGCTGAGCGCACGCTAAGAGGGGCTACTGCGAAATCAGACGCTTTTCCTGAAAGCCGGGGACAAGCACGAGAGTGAGATTGAACATGGTCATATTATTTGCGGCATAGACATGCATTCTGTTCTTCTCCAATGTTGTTCTTTTTCGAACGGTTGCAGGCCGGACCGTTGCGGGTTGTGGCAGTAGGCCAGCCAAGCATCGTCAAATACCCAAGGGGGAAAGTATTACCGAAATGGCAAATACTCCGTGGTGACTGCGAACTGACACAACGTGACAACATACCTTTGTCTTTTCTCCACACGTGCCGCGATCTCAGTCAAAGAGCAGTTCCTTAGGCAATATCTCTTGAGCAAGGGGCCACGGTTGTCATGGGATTCCGTTGGACCCCCTGGTAGGTCTTGCCTACCCCCCTGAGGTAAAGTCCTAGATAGGGATTCAAGACGACCGATTAATGGCGCTGGCCTTGTAACCGTTCGGCCCCGGGAGTTACTTGTTTGTCTCTAGCAATGAACGGTAGAGGAACACGGGCGAACTCGGTGGTCAGACCGGAAACTTTTTTTGTGAGGGATGATGTTCCTAGAAGGATAAGCATAAGCTGCACGTGGGGCTTGAGGAAGGTTGAAATGACGCCTCAAGTAAGATCGGGAGATGGGACGGATCCTGCCTCGCGTCCTGCGTTTGCGGGTGCTGCACCTCCCACACTTCAAAGATTCGGTACCTAAGCAACTACGAGCGCCACATACATAAGGTAGATAGCACTTGCGCCCAGCTAGACTGAGACGATTATTTAGCCAAGTACATGTACCCGTGGACCTCAAGTCTGTCCATTGACACTGACTGGAGGCGCTCGACCTCCGGGTATCCGAGCTGATTGTACCTTACTGTACCTCGTAAATCGTTCACGATGTGCGAGGTGTGGCTTGTTGGTGGAATTGTGTGGTGGTGTGCAGCAGATCGCCCGGGCACCCCGTGCGCTAACACGTAGACGCCGACGGGTTTAAAGTACGCCTGCATGGTTATGGCCTTGATAGAATAATGATGCTGGGAATCGGGGCATTACTCCCTGTGTGGTAGGCCAAGTTGCCTATGCTATGCGTCACCACGGCCATCAACCACGACGTAGGTTACATAACTTACTATGAAGCAGGTAAGGTACTCGGTGGAGCCATTATTGACAATAATGAAAGGTAAAGCGCCACGCTCTCAAGGCTTTGGATGCTGCCCCGCGCCATCTACCTTTGCCTCCTTCCCCGCAAATAGGGTTGATGTCGTTTCCTTTGCAATGATGAGGCTCACCTGGCCAAGCTCGCTTGTACCGAAGGCCCAGCAAGAAGCACCTGGTTGAAGACAGTCTTCGATTATTGACGTTGTTGTTGCAGCTATACAATCTAAAATGACGGTGCCTGAGGGGTGAAGACGTAGAGGCAGCAGACCCTGCACTTGCCCTGCCCTGCCCCGCCCTGTTGTCCTGCCCTTGATTGATCGACGCCTCGTGCGTATTCGGCGGCCACGCTCCACGGCGCTTTTTCTGCATAACTTACCTACCAGGTAGCACATCTCATCTCACCACTAAAATTTCCCCATTGCAAACGAGCCTTAATGCACCGGCCATGAAGAACACGTACGAGCACACACTGCTACCCTTCTCTCCTACCAACAGATGCTGGAACTATGGAACACATAACTAGTCTCTTTCATCACAGGCATCATGCGGCCAACAACCGACGGCCGGAGACCCACGCTCGCGGTGCGGATGAGTCTCCACAGGTTGCACATACATTAGCCGCTTGCAGCAGATGCCGACAGGTTCGTTGCGCTTCATCCCATGCTTCCACTGCTCCCGCTGCTGATAAGCATTCATTCATTCAATTGGCGCTTGCTGAACTGCTGCTCAACAGAGGAAAACTCGATGTGACCCACGTCTTCCTCGCTGTGGCCCCTGTGACCGGTCCGGCGCCGCCATCTGCGAATACTACGATGCCTCAAAAGGGAAGTTCATACCCAGAAACTATGTGGTACACCTGCAAGAGAAGGTCCAGGCGCTGGAAGCTGAGTTGGATAAATTGGAAGCTGAAGATTCTGCCGATGGAGATCCAGAAACGATGATGAGGACAGCAGCAGCAGTTAGGTTTGGGGAAACGGACGAATCGAAGTTTCTGGGGCCTTCCAGCGGGATAAGCATAACCCGTTTGGTCATGCAGTTGGCCAAGCAATGCACATCGACCAACAGTATCAAGGATATCATCTCCGAGGCGAAAGCCCGACAGATCAAAGCGCGCTTCGAGCGAGAGCAAGAGAAACCTACATCTAAAGTTTACCCTTCAATAAGTGCAGTTGCTGCGCCCAACCTGCCGAATCCGGAACTTGCCGAGTACTTGATCAAGCTGTACATAGCCAAAGGTCAGTCCAAATGGGATTGTGGAGAGGACGGTGTGCTAAATGATACCCAGTCCAATATATGTACCCCGTCCTACATGAACCCACCTTCGCAAAAGACGTGCAGGCCGTCTTTGCAGGTTCTCCTGATCCTTATCAAAATTTTGTTTTGAGGATGGTTATTGCAATTAGTCTACAAAAAATGGATCCTTTGTATGCCGGTCTTGCTGACAGTTACTACCTCGCTGCTTTACCTTACCTGGAACCCGTTGTTAAATCGATGAGCATCAAAACTCTACAATGCTACGCGCTCATAGCCGAGTATTCCAACCTCACCCCAACAAGGACCGCAGTGTATTTCGTCGTTGGTCAAGCTGTTCGCCTCTGCCAGATACTAGGTCTGACAGAGGAAAAGTCGATTGCCCGAGGCCAAAATGGCCAAAAAGCGGACCCGTTGGAGATTGACATGCGACGCCGCTTATTCTGGATTATCATGGTTATGGAGTACGGGCTGGCTCATGGCCTTGGACGGCCAGCCATCTGTGCGACGCGCCCAGAGCATTTTGACGTTGCATGGTTCGAAAGCGTGGATGATCAATATATTACTGCGAAAGGAATCTTGCCGGGTGCAACTTTCTCGAACAAGAAATGGATCGCAATGCACTTCTTCAAAATGAGAATGCTTGGCCTAGAGATTATAACGCAACTGTATTTGAAGAAGCGCCCGGAGCCGCAGAACGATGATCATCCCTGGTTCCAGCAAATGGAGGAGAAGCTTTACCAGTGGCAGCACGCGAGCCCCAACAACGACGAGGGTAGCGGATACGGTAATGAATGGTAGGCAACGCAGTTTCTATCGCCTCACCTAGGCAGAAGATAGCTTACATTTTACTCTTCAGGTTTCACGGAAGGATGAATACCATGATCATCTTGATGTACCGACCGTCTCCACAAGTACCGCGGCCATCAGCCAAGGCAGCGCTTAAATGCTACGACGCGTGCGAATATAACATCCGTATGCAACGAACCCAAACTCAAACGCGCTCTGTGGATCTTACATGGGCCTTCACCTTGACACTCTTCTCAAACATCAATGCTACCCTATGGTCTCTGTCGTACTCCGAAGTTCGCGAGCTCCATCCCCGCGAAGAAGTGGAACGTAATCTCAACATGTGTTTGGAAAGTATAGAACGCGCATCTGAGCGCTGGCCTGGTGTTGAGTCGGCCATGGAGCTGTATCACATTCTGATCGCAGCATGTATGAGGGTCTATGACAAAGACGGTGATATTCCCATTTCGGCGAGCTCTCCGTCCGATATTTCGTCACCGACGTCTTCGCCAAGGCCAATGAGTTATACCAGAAGTCAGAGTGAGGGCATTGCTCCGTCGAATTCAACCGCTTCCCGTTCCGAGAGGCTATCCTCAACTGGAGCAGCGATGTCGCCCCAGGCCAATGGCATCCGGCCTTCTCCAGCAACATCAGTTTCATGGCCTTCACCAATTCATGACCCGGCGCTTAGCGGTCTGGAAGCTATACTAGATCCTCAGTATGCGTACAATCTTTTCGATCCGCACTCGCAGTACAATCCTCTCCCATCAGCGTTTTCCGACCAAGTCGATTGGAATCCCGCTTACGCAATTTCGTCACATATGCCTGGCTCCCCAGGTACTGTTGATGTGGCACCAGATCAAGCCTACATCGCAGGTTCTGTGAATGAGCCATTGACGGGCTATGTGAACCAGCAATACTGGACACCGCAAACTCAAACTCAAGGCACTCTCACCTATGAGCAACAGCTCGAGCTTATGCAAACCCTTGAAACTCAAGGCATGACCGATATCGAGATGATGATATCGCGGGAGGAGGCAATCCATGGACCTCTGACTTATCCAAACTTCCAAACTTGAACCACAAGCCATTCACGTCATTTCTGCATTAGAGAAGCACGCTTATGCATTGGGTGTGACGAAGAATTTAGCATCCGTCAGGGGACAAGCCTTCTTGACACGGCGGGGGAGATATGATCTGCTCGGTCAACATCCGTCCACTATGTCTGCTTAGTGGTGTCCAGCGTGAGCAATACCGCTGTGTGGTCATATCGGCGAACACATCGTCGTATTGGAAAACAGACTACCTACCTCTACAGCGACAACTTTCCTGACTGTAACTGAGCGACCGCACCGGGCATCTGAGAACACACGGACGGACTCCGTATTCGGAAGTTAGAAGTACAGTGTGGCTAAGCCGGCATGGTATGGGTCCCACGTTCGACCGTTCACCCGTTACCGGCTCTCTCCAGAGCGGACTGATCGCTAACGTCAACACCGGACACACCGACTGTACGTTTACTGTGTTTCAGCCACTCGCTATGCTCATATTCATCCATCGCTAGCGGATCTATCCTACCAGTGGTGGTTCCTCACCGGAGCCAGCTCAGAGTGATCGATATAATACCAAGCTGGACTCCTTGAATGCCTGTGTATAGATTTCCTCCCAGCCGCCACGGCTAGCTGCCAACATGGCGCGGACTCTGTTATCCAGCTACAACAAACTGGCATTCATGCCCTGTCTCCTGAACAAGCTCCAGAAATATTACCGCAGGCTGATGCCTTCACGATATATGATCTCCCCGGGCGGGACGCGCCCGGCAGTTCGAGGCAAATCTCACCATCCTTGCTTTTGCATGTACTTCATGGACGCGGAAGTGACGCACCCAGCGATATTCCATGTGCACTGGCAGCGGGCACGAGGTCCGCAGGGCTGGGACTCAAATGTTAAAATTGAAGCTTCTGCTTTTCCATTTCATCACCCGCCACTACGAATTCCGAATGAAAAGGGACCTGGGCGGCAGGTTGTACGATGTGTTTTCGACAAACCCGCATGCATGTTCTGAAATAGTTTACGTCCAGCTCTCGAGGGCAAGCCAGTGAAATCGCTACGGACTTACCGGACTTGGCCGTTTCTTGCATTTTAGTTTGCGGACTCCTGTTATCGAGCCACTACAAATTCGATGCTCAAAAAGCGGTTCTTTTCTTCTCTCTTTAGCCAGCATTGACGACACTTTCTGAAGTACGGTACCAATGAAGCCGCTAGTTCTCTTCCTTCCTAGTCACATCTTCTCAAAGCATTTTCGTCATGTGTCTTGATTATGTGGCCGCATTCTCGTCCGCGGACTCATGCCTCTACGCTGCGTCCCCTCTAAGCCGCGTCCATCTATGCTGCATCCCTCTGGCTCAATGGTTACCACAACACTATCTTTCTACACTCATAGCCTTGCGTCGTAATATCAAATTCAGCACATTTTCAGCGCGCAGAATGCGTCTATACTGTCAGTAACTCTACAATCTTGAGTCTCCGAACCCCGCCCTCTTAAACCTCTTAAGCCTATGCAGCCGCAGACAACAGTATACAAAAAAAGCCCCTCTGCCAATGAGTATCTCCAACTACAATGCGAATGCCACCCTTCGCGCCAATCTGCCGAACCAAAACGCCTAAAACCCCTTCATTCGCCATCTATTAACACCATTGGACCAAGTATCCACACACATATACATCTATATAGTACACACCGGTTATTCCTACACATTTACACACTTCCCATCCTACCAATCCCACGGATGGCCCGCATCAAAAGCATCCATCTCGCTCCCATCCCCCGCATACCCGATATTCTCCCTATTATCATCAATAACGCGGCCATACTCCAACAGCAGCCTAAACGTATAGATTTCGATATCCTCTCTCCTGAGGACCTTCTCCGCCCACTCCCGCCCTTGCTTCGCGATCTTGAATGCTTCGTAGTCGTGTCGCTGCACTTTGACGCCTTTATTTGCTTTTACGTCCACAGGGTTATCATCCTCTGTTGGCGGTACGTTCGCTATCGGATCGCCATCCCGCGAAAGGGAGGCAGGCGAAGAAGTGGCGGTATGATCATCCACGCCAATGAAATACGTGAGCAAGCTATACAGATCGTCGAACCGGTTGTCCATCGGCACGAAATGCCTCCACGCGAAGAGCCTCGAGTCGTGCCACTCCCTGAAGATCGTAGCTTTGATGCCCAACGACCTGCTTTGGAGAAACGCGCGCCAGCGCCCCGAAAAGGAGTGTCCGTCGACGTCGACGACGTATTTGTTGTCGAAGGTCTGGGCGAGGGAGATGTGGTTCACGACGGCGAGCTGGTCTTCGTAAAAGCCGCAGCCGTTTGGAACGCAGGCTAGGAGGTCTGTAAAGCCGGCGTCTGCGTGGGTGGCGGCGAAGGAGGAAGGGTGGTAGGAGGGGAAAGTGGTGTAGTGGCCCGCTGGGCCGGGCGGGGGCTGTTCTGAGAGGATGGAGACTGTTTTCCCGGCCATTTCGGTGGCGTTGAGGAGGAGGACGAGGCGTTGGCGGTGCAGGTTTCGCCAGTCCTCGGCGCGGTTGAAACCACCTGATGTGGCGCCCCGCCAGATGATTACGTCTTTCTTCTTGTCCCAGGCGGGGTCAGACTTGGGCTTGTAGTCGTAGCGGTCGTCGTGCATGTAGTACATGTTTGCTGGGAAGAGGATATCGCTATTTACGTTGACTTTGCATTCGCCGAAGACGGGCACTAAGCGTTTCGTAGCGGTGATGCTGGATGGTGCGAAGAGAAGGCCGTGTTTGTCTTGGATGTCGGGGCCGACGGTGCACAGGTCGGATGAGAGGTTGAAGTTGGTGATCAGACCACCCTCGGCGAGCTTGTATTGTCGCTCCACGTCGGTAGATTGCGACTTCGGGTTACGAGCGTAGGATTCGGGCGGACATGCAAGCTTAGCTATCTCCATGTAATTTTGACCTGCACCTCCAAACCATCCCCAGTTCTCCTCATCTACCTTCGGTTCGTCCCTCTCTGAGGGCTTTGTGTAAAATCCCTCCATGCCTTCGGTAAAGCCAGGAACCGTCTCGGGAGGCATCTTCCTCGTTTCCATCTCCTTAGCCAGATAGCCTTGCATGTCTTCCCAGGGAACCACCACTCGAGGCTGATCCATCCTGTTCACCGGAATGTCCATATCCGGAAGCAACTGGATGAATTTATTGATCAGATTGATGAATTCACTTGAGCGCCAAAATTCGTACCGCTCCGCATAGATTGCATGGTTGCGGATCGATATTGTAGCGAGATGGTGGTCCCCGTTGTCAGAGGCGTGGGCTGCAAAGTTCCGAAGCACTCTTGGTTCAATGGCCCAGAAAGGTCGCAAGTCGTCATTGATCTGCTGGAAATCGTCGACATTGTAGGCATTCCGCTCCCGAGCATACTTGTACCATTCCGCAAAACCTGGTGGTGGATGTCTCCCATATTTGTGCCGGTAAATCTTGACTGCGTCTCTGAAGTTGGTCGACCGGTCTTCGTTGTAATTTCTCCATGCCTCGTCCGCATCTTTCATAAGCTTCCGAATGGGATGAGCATCTTGGACTTCGACCTGCGCTCCGGCATACTCTGGGACTTTCCCAGTGATCTTGCCCAGAAGACCACTCAAGCTACCAATTGAAGGGCGAGCGCGAACGGTTCCCGTTGTACTCAGCTGTAAACTGACAAGCAGTATAGCAAGGCATATGGTTATGATGAGGGCCAACAGAATGCTTCTTCGTCCTCGTCCGGTCAGTAGGCTCATGGCTCATTGGCACATGGCCGCCTGCGTCCGAATTGAACAGATTCGTAGGTTATTGATAGCATTGCGGCCGCCTGCAGCCGTGCTGCGACTTAGATCGCCGCTTGAATCGGAACACGGAGACACTGGGTAATCAATTGCGTTGCCAGTAAAAGGGTAATGACGTTGAGGCCGGGCCGACTTGGCTTGTCACACGCGGCCGGGGAATCATCGGAAGTCGAGAAGGAGCATCTCGAAAGCTTCACGATAAGATTCCAGGTAAGAGTGTCTATCAATTCTCCGCTATCGTCCGCCATGCCAACGCGGTTGAGCTTGACACGGCTGAGTTATTGGGCTCAGCCGTTCAACACTCCTGTAGCTCCATTCCTATTGCCATTCCTCCATCAACAGCAACGTTCAGCATCCATATTATCCTCCCTATCCGACAACCGGGAAGCCTACAACAAGAATATCAGACGAGGCCGGGGTCCCTCATCGGGGAAGGGAAAGACATCAGGGAGAGGACACAAAGGTCAGAAGCAGCATGGAAAAGTACCCCGGGGTTTCAATGGGGGCCAAACGCCGCTGGAGGTTGTACATGGGGAGAGGGGTTTTGAGAACCAGTACGTCCCACGGGCCCACCTAGGCAGATGTATAGCTGTATGGAACACTAGGATATTATATTGATTTTCTTCCGCAGGTTCTCAGTGGAAATGTCCCCCTTGAACGTCGACCGCATACAAGCCTGGATCGACCAAGGCCGCCTCGACCCATCGAAGCCCATCACGATGAAAGAGCTCAACGATTCCCGCTGCCTTCACGGCGTAAAGGATGGCGTCAAACTATTAGCCCGCGTACGCTACCCACATCACACCTCGGTTCCCAACTAGCAATCCAACACTGACATGCTCGACTAGGGCGCCGACACACTCCGCACCCCCATAAACATAGTCGTCTCCCGCGCCTCCGCCTCCGCCATCGCCGCCGTCGAAGCCGCCGGCGGCACCGTAACAACGCGCTACTACACGCCCTTCTCCATCCGCCGCGTCCTGCGCGGTAGATCTGACGGCTCACAGCTCACGCCTATCGCGTTTCGAGCGGCACCTGGTGTAGCCGAGGGTTCGGCGTTACCCAAGCAAGGGTTTATGTACCGGCTGCCGGACCCAACGAGCAGGAAGGATATTGAGTATTATAGGGATCCGGCAAAAAGGGGGTATCTGAGGCATTTGGTGGGAGCGGGAGAGGGACCGAGTTTGTTTTTCAAGGCGCCGGGAGCGGGAAGGGCTGTGAAGGGAAAGAAGGGCACGGACAGGAGGAAGAGCAGTGCGGCGAAGGGTGAGAACAGGATATGGTGAGCATGAAGGTGAGCAGGACTGTGAGCCAGGCGTGAAAGCCAAACTCGGGCACTCTTTTGTAGTTGCCGAGCCGAGGCTCTTTTTGAACGCTTCAAAGAAAGGAACGAAAGCAGGAAGATTGGTCGAGCTGGCTGTCCTACGCGGCGTTCGCGGAAGGAGTGTCCTCAAGTCAGTTGCATACTTAGACATGGATATGTGGTCGTCCATATGGAGCGCAATTTGGCATATCCTGGTGACCTCTGCGCCAGCCTCATGGACGGGGAGCTGTTAGCTGATATAGAGCGGGAGGACTGTTAGAGCAGACTGACGGGTAAAACTTACAAGCAAGCTGCAACATATGAGTTTCCCTAGCCAGCTCGCGCTTGAAGGCACAGTGAAACGCGCTAGGGAAGTACTGCGCAGCCTAGCCGGTTAGCTGGTATAAAATCTTCTCTTATTGCGGAGAAGGCGGACTCAAAGAGCACATCTCGCTGTGAGCTTAAGAAGCCATCCTCGCGGATAGTTTCTGGGCTGGTATGGATTCATTAGATAGCAATCTGGGTTTCGGACTTTTCATTTCATCATACTACATTCTTTGCGACTCGAAAGCGAGTCAAGGTTGCCCAGACGCCCGCTATCAATCAAATGTACTTCCCATCACCATACGAACAGGTTTGACTTATTTAGGAGGATTCTTGCATCTTCTCGCGTATGATGTTCTTGAGGGTGATGGCATCGGCGGCAAACTTGGAGATACCCTCACGCAGCTTCTCGACCGCCATCTGCTCCTCGTTGAAGTCGAAGCGGAACAACGCCTCGTCGTCGATGTAGCTCTTCCTCTCGATGTCTAGGGACTTGGCACCCTCGGGGTCAAGCTTCTTCTCGACCTTGTCTGTGGAGTTGTACAGGTCTTCTAAGAGATTTGGCTGCGAAACAAGCCTATTAGCAATTTCATAGATTCCTAGATTAAGTATGCAACTTACCGAAATGGTCAAGTAGTCGCAGCCCGCCAGCTCCATAATCTCCCCAATATTCCGGAACGATGCACCCATGACGATGGTTTTGTATCCGAATTTCTTGTAGTAGTTGAAGATGTTCTGCACGCTCTTGACACCCGGGTCTTCCGGACCAGAGTAGTCCTTCTTCGTCGCAGCTTTGTACCAGTCCAGGATGCGGCCGACGAATGGCGAGATGAGGAAGGCGCCGGCTTCAGCACAAGCGATGGCCTGTGGGAGCGAGAACATGAGGGTTAGGTTGCAGTTGATGCCGTGCTTGGACTGCAGGACCTGGGCCGCCTTTATGCCCTCCCAGGTGGATGCGAGCTTGATCAGGATTCGTTCCTTGCCGACGCCGAGCTCTTTGTACAGCTGTGCAGGAGATCAGCCCGAGTCTTATCACAGTATTATAGACGTGAACATACGTCGATTATGTGCAACGCCTTGCCAATAGAAGTCTCCGTGTCAAATGAGAATCTCGCATCGACCTCTGTCGAGACCTTGCCCGGCACTATCTTCAGGATCTCGCTTCCAAACGCAACGAGAAGCCGATCGAGAGCTGCATCGACTTGCTGGTCGAGATCCTTGCCATGAGACTTGCCGTACTCGATCGACCTCTTCATGAGCTCTGCATATTCTGGCTTTTTCGAGGCCGCGAGGATGAGAGAGGGGTTCGTCGTGGCATCCTGGGGCTGGTACTTGTCAATCGTAGCAAAGTCTCCCGAGTCGCACACGACGGTCTAGCAAGTGTTAGCTTGTTCAGCTGTCCGAAATCGTATATGCGTCGGAGCGCCGCGGAGGTGGGGCAACTCCTTACGGTTCCGGTAGCTTTGAGTTGATCGAGAGAAGAAGACATCTTTGCTGAGTGGAGGTTACCAGTTGATGTGAAGGCAGTATAGTTCTTTCCTAGGTAATGTAGGGGTAAAGGATAATGTAAGGTAGATGTAACGATATATGGTGGGAAACAGCTGCTGTTGGGATTTCAAGCTCCCCCGAAAGTCCCTCCGCTTTTTGACGACGTGGGGCAAACCTTCTGGGTCGCGGATGACGTAGGGCTCAACGGCTGTATCTTCTCACATAAGTTACAACTGCGAATGATAACAGCCCCACATACCACTGCATAAGCACGAGTGATGCTGACTGAAGGAGCAGAATGGATAAATCAATGTGACAACGTTCTTGTTGCCAAACATTTCAATAGAATGAACTTCTGGATTACCGTGCCTCATTGATCCTACATGCAACCGATGCTCTACGAATTGCTGAATCAGGAAGCATCGTAACGTGGTGTGCTGATTTGAAAGATAAAGATATGCTGCTCTATAACGGCCGAAAGAGCAGACTGAGGTCGATGAGAATGCGGAGCCGAAGCTGAAGCTCTCGCGGCTGAAGACATAATTTGCTCTGCATGTCTGTTGAAGGTGCCTTGATGACACAATGCGATGCTTTTCTGCTCTCTGTCTATGCATGCGCCGTCTTTAACCATGACCTGTACGCCACGAATGCATACGCGATGGAGTTGAGACCTGGCTGGAAGTCAACCCAGAGACGTGCACACGCAGGCGGGTGTTGGGAAGGGGTAAGGCGAAATACACTCAGAATCACTCCAAGCTGCCGTTCTGAAGCTCGGTTGATCCATCAGACGACCAGAGCTTATTCGCCTTGCTGCCACCTCCGCTCACGCAGCGGCATCTCTCCCCCGTCCCTTTCTCTCGAGCCGTCTACTTCAGCTTTCCAGGCCCAGTACTCGCCCAAGCGGACCTCAGCATACGATGCGTAGTCGAAGTCGATTTGGGATATTGTGGCTTGTATCAGCGCCCAGATTCCCCAATAGAAACCCGGTAACCCCCTGAACCGGTCCACCTCTTTGAGGAAAAACTCGATATCCTGATCACTGGATCCTATCGCAGAATCTCTCCGTTGCGATCCATTATCGTTTTCCAAGATCAGAAGGTAATAATACCAGCTCGCGCAATACGACCGCAGAAAGTCCTGCCGTTGAGCGCGCGTTGGAAGTACGGTGTAATCACACTCAAAGCCGCCCCATTCGGCGAAGTGGTTTGCAAGGTCGAAGGCGGCGGGTGCGGGAGTCGCGTACTCGTAGTCGATAAACGATACAGTCTCAACCTTTGATGGCACTATGCTGCTGGCGGTACCGTTACTCGTGGCAGCCTGGGAGGGTTCGATAATGACGTTTCCGGAAAGCAGATCACAGTGGGCAAAAACGAATGCCCGGTTGTCGAGCCCCACTGCGCCGCCAAACTCATGAACGATGTATTCCAGCTCCCTTTGTAATTTGGCGTTTCTTAACCTTTCAGCCTCAGAGCTGTTTGGAAGTGAGCAGATCCACTTCTGCATCACAGTCCAGATGTTTGGTACCGCCTTCCCAGGCGTGATACCCGTTCCATCCTTGCCCACTGGTAATTGTACCTCCACGTCATCCGTGATTTCTGCAACATGTTCCGACGTCTCTGTGATCGGTAGCGTAGCATGCCATTGTGCAAGCCTCCTGGCCACGCCATGATACACCTCTGGGCGTCTTAGGTCGGCTGGCGAGCATACATTCCCTTGTATGTATTTATAAAGGAGGCCATTTTCGAAACGAGCCAGCAGAGGAGGAGCAAGCTTATGATGGGCAAGCAGTTGATGCGATATCGTTTCTCCTACAGTTTGAACAGCCGTTAGCACGTGGCACATGTATTAATGACCTGAAGCAGGCAACGGCAAAGGTGGCGCAGCTCATACTTTCCCGGTCTATCAAGACCTCTGTTCCCCTGCCGTAAGCCCGTAACAATACTGCCTCCTCATCAATCTCGTGCCTTGTGCGGCCTGGAGCATTCTTGGTTGCCTTGAGCAACGTGTTTGTAATGCCATCTTTGAACCTGACGAACTCTATGTCTCCGTCGGAGTGCTCCCACTCCGGTCCGAGGGCAAGAACAAGGCGTAACGCCGATGTGTGCGAGTCTTGGTTGGAATAAAAGAGGGGTATGTGTCTAATTGATTTGAGGATCTCGTGTGGATCTATGGCTATGGTCATGGTAGATTCTGCGGGTACTGATTCACGGCTTACAGCTCTGAAGGAGGGTCTAGGATCGTAGGTTTATAACTGGTTCGTAGGTATAGAGGAACCTCTCGTGAGAAGTCGATATATTCAAGCGCCTGTGCCTGTTACCTGCCTCAACATGGGAGTGTTTGTTCCTGTAGCTACCTAAGGAACAAGTGGCATTGTTTGCCGATGCTCCCGTTTCTGGCAGTGCCCTGGACCCCTCGGACCCTGGCGTGCCTGGCAAAGGGGTCTCGGACATGTGGACGCCGATCGTTGCAAGCCACTGAGGGCCGCCCCTGTGCCACCAACGCCCCCGTCGTCTGGTACAAAACTCCAACATGACGCTGATCATCCAGGCTCTCCATATACGCTTGCATCCATAACACTGGCGCTTTTCGAGAATATGCCACCGAGAGACTAAGAGTCAGAGTCACAGAGGATACACTGAATTCAATCGTAAAGAGTAGGTCATCGCTCCCCGCCCAGTAACAAGCAGAGCCACCATCGAATGATAGAGCGGAGCAAGACCCTCAGCCGCAACCAGTGCATCATACATGCAGTAGGCTATTGATAGAAACATATTAAACGCCGTGAAAACTTTGTCAATAGTTTTGTGCCCAGCGTGGAGGAGATAAAGACCACGACCTGGGCAACCACAAGGAACAGCGTATGCCGGATGAAATCCTATAGATGCGGCCTTGTTGCTTGTGCTCTTGCTCTTGCTTTCTGGAAAGGAGTCCGCGCGCTCCTAAACTATGATGCAGTGGCTAGGGTCTCTGCGGACTAGGGGAGCGCTCATACTTCTGAACTACTGGGATGGTTCAAGTTTTTGCATGCCTAGTCTCATCGCTCGAATTCTGTGTTGTCAGCCACCCGTGGGTGACCTCCTGGGAATGCTAGAAGCACCGTCCATTGTTCCAGGGCTTGCTCTTGCCCTATGCAAGAGTTGATGTCGGCATTGTTCAAGGGTCTGCTCAGAAGTAGTTGATGGACAGCAAGTGGTAATGCCGAGTCGTCTTGCCATCGATCCTGCTAGCTCGTCGGTCTGTTACAGCAGTTGCAGAAGTTTGAAGACGTATGTTTGTCTTAGAGCTAGAAGGTAGCGGGTGAGGCTATTTCTTCTACGGACACTGGTTGTATTGGCCAAGATGATACTATCCCAAGGTTCTCCGGGAAGGGTTGCAATGGCAAGAGCCGACAACTCAGCTGCCTTTCCGCTCCTTCTCCACAGCATCTGCCAGCTCGCCCAGTGTATCATACTTCCAGCCAAAGGCCACTTTCCCTTGGAATTCACCCGACCACTTTTCCCCTCTTACAATATACACGCTCTTCAAGCTCATTTCCTTCGCCGGGCCATGATCATGAAACAAACTATGCGCCACATGCAGTATCCCGTCCTTCCCTACCCTAAAGTCCTCCTCAACCTTCCTCATCATATACCTGAAGTTGTTCAAGTCAGGCTTATACGATCCAATATCCTCCGCTGTATAGACTGCATCAAATTCGACGCCGTTGAGCGTACCATTCCTTGTAAGCGCGAAAGAGTCCCGATCGACGTTCGACAGCGGGATAAGCTTATAGCCAAAAGATTTGAGACGTTGCATAGCGTCCACCGTGTCCGGGAAGGCAGGCGACTTGGGTACAGCTTGCGCGAAGCGTTTGCCATCTTCGTCGCTAACGGGCGCCTCCAACTCCTTCGCTACCCCCAGATAGCCCTGTGCCAGCACGTCTGAGTATCTCATAGTGGGGTTTGAGCTTTGGATACGCCTTTCGTTCTTTCTGTAGGTTTGGAGAAGGCTCTCGCGATCTGGCTGGTAGGATTTTGGGAGTAGATTTGAGAGGCCGTTGTAGATACCGGATTCCCAGTCGATGAGCGTGCCATAGATGTCGAAGGTGAGGACTTTAAAGGATGAGAATGGGGGGAGGTCGTTGGATTGGGCCATGCTTGCGGATGTGTATTAGTGGGGTGGTTGAGACCGTTAATGGTTCGTGAATGTGCAGGGTCTTGTTGCTCGATTCTAGCGTTAAAGTTACTACAGAAAGGCCAAAGGCGTGTTCCACTGAAGCTCGGTCTGATTGATAATTCCACCGTGTTAGTATAACTGGCTTGTTTAGAGTAGTGAATACGTGGACCCATTTATTGAGCTGCGATAGTGGGGGCAGCAACGTGGGGCAACGGGCAAAGCTGTTCGAGAATTGTTAGACGCCCAGGAACAAACAATCAAGGTGCGGGGAGCGCAAACATGTTAATCGGTAGGTTGTGTATTTGTTTCCATACAATTGAAATGGTCGGTGGACTTCAAAGTAACGATGAGAGACGCAATCCTCGAGTCATCCACGTTGCCAACACCACGAACGCCGGACGCTCACGCTATGCGACGACATGACCATGACTAAATCTAACACCAAAGTCTACAAGTCCCATCCGCTCCAGCGCTAACGCACCATGGCTCTCGTGGATGCCAGTCAAGATCCAGTACACCAAGCTCTCTCTTCACGCCGTGACCCCTCAGCACCTTCAATGGCACAATCGTTGCATTCTCCATGAGATCCCCAACCACCTTTCCGTGGAATACTTGTATACTCCCATCATCACTTGCATCGGCAAACAGCGGTAACCCTCCCTGATGGAACCTCACAGCCCTTATGGCTTTGCTGTGGTATCTCAGGGTCTTGTACGGCCGAACTGAGAGTTCCAAATCATGCCACAGCAGACGCTTGTCGTAAGAACCGACGATGATATTGTCACCACCGGGATGCACATCGAGCGTGGATATCCACCGTGCACCCGGCTGAAGGATTTTCATGAGTTCTTGCCTGGCAAGGTCATAGCTGCGAATGGTGCGCTGCGTAGCAACGAAAAAGATTGGTTTTGACGGGTGAAACTGGGCGGATTGTGCAAGCCCTTTCAATCGGCGGAATGGAAGTTGAGTGAGATGTTTGGAAAGTGTATGGATGGCGATAGCGTGAGTTTGGCCGCGCGGAGATACCGTTGCAAGGTATTCACCACGACGGTGCCAGCTTATCACCTTGACGGTTGAGCGAACTGTGATCTTGACGAGGATGCCCCGCTCTTCTAATTTGGCTCCTGGTCGAGACCAAGTGGCTGCTGGATCCTTCTTCGCTGGTTCACTAACTGAAGCCGAGGTGGTCGAAGCGTAGCCCCAACCGGCATCGAGCAGTTCACGGCTGTGTTGATCTACATCAGGCGCGATGATGTCCGACGGAACGATCAGGAAAATATCCTCGCCTGCAGCTACGGAAAGTATGACGGCGTCTCTACCTGGCCGCCATCGAACTACGTTAATAGCTTCATCCCCCGCAGGTTTCGCACGCCATATTTGTCGACCGGTCAACAACTCCCATATCCTTACAGTTCCATCATCCCCTCCGCTTGCAAGCCAGATGCCCGAAGGATCAACGGCTAAGGTACGCACGCGACCTTCATGCCCTCTGTAAAGCGTGGCACATGTCGTGGGAAATGGTCTTAGCTCGTCCGGACTCGGAAGTTTTGGCAATAGTGACTCGGGATTAATATGCGACTTAGTTCTCCGTACCCGTGGAGCAAGGTAGAGGTCCAAGCATCTCTCGAACTTATCCTTAACGAAACGTTCGTAACCCGGAACCTTTCGTAAAGCGCCATGGTCTTTCGGTAGGTAATCTTTTTCCTTGTCTTCCTCATCCTGCTCTTCCCATGCTTTCTTCTCCTCCTGATCAGGCAGATACTCTGGAGGTGGGTGATAACTCTCATCATACCCCGGTGGCGGTAACTTAGGTGCAGGAACGTGCATGGGATGGTCCGGTCGCGGCGCCTCATCGGCCCAGATATCATACTTCTTGACGTCTGGATCTTCCACCTCCTCTTGACCCGGCGGCCTATAAGGTTTTATGCACCCCTCCTTTATCGCCTTGACTATCTTCATCACCCGCTTGGCCTCATGCTTGGACGGCACAAACCTCCGCTTAGGCTCTGGAGCAGCACTCAGTGGCATGAGCTCGGTCTTGCTTGTAAAGTACTCCACCATGTCTGGGTACGGATCATATCCTTCTTCCGGAACTTCATTGCGCGTTAACTTCTTTAGAACATCCAATTCTTCCTCGCTCAGTTGCAGCGGCTTCCCCGTTGCAGGATCCGTTAGACCCGTCCAGCCTTTGGGTATCTCTATGCTGTCCAGTAGAGCTTCCAAGGCCTCCCCTTTTGCTGGCCGCGTTATTTTCTTTCCGTTAATGTCATAGCCGATGTGAGGGTATGAATCATAAAAGGACAAGGGTATATTGCCGATGGTACTGAAGTTGGCCGGCGCATCAGATTCATCCGAAGCGTAAACGGCGTCAATGTCCGGGTATATATAACGCGGATTGCCGTTTGCATCGTCCGTTACTATGTAATTTGGACGTGTTTCTTCATCGAATGCCACAACGCCTCCATGTAGTAAAGTATCGTATAGGACATCATTTTGCGCAGATCGCGATGGTACTGCGCCGCTTGTTCCAGTTTGATGCGTGGCCTTGGAATCATCTTGCTTGTTGCTTATCTTAACGCCTCGCAGCCGGGCGGGCAGATGTTCATGCTCGTCTTCTGAAGGGACTTCCTCACTTCCCAATTCTTCCTCATCACCAAATCCGCCCTCTTCATCTTCAAAGTCGCTTTCTGTGGGGCTCTCCGAGTCGTCCGCGCTGTCCGACAGAATGCCACTGAATGCTGCGCCGTTAAGCTCATCGTCCAGCCCATCTACCTGAGACGTATCATCGTGAGCCACATCTTTACGCTTCCGATTTTGACCCGGAGCCATACTGCCAAATTCCAGTGCCGGTTGTTGGAGCTGGGTCCGAAGGACCGCGCTGAAAGTTTTCCATCCAAACTTCCGCAGGGCACGGCAACTACGGTAACGGCCCGCCAATGCTTAAAGCTGCCTTGACCTGCTTGTCACCTCGCGTCCGCCGCTTACTAAGTTCGCATCTGCACCTCGTACTCCAAAGTATCACGGTGTCTACCTGAAAACTCCTCAAAGCGGCATTTGATGCTCTCAAGGTCTATCAGCGGGTACCATAAATTCAATAAGGTCTCACTCATATGGTTCGATGGATAAGAGCGTCTCAGCGATGGTATCAAAGAAACATGCTGCTTGCGATGCCTGCAGTATGGGAATCCTACAGTGGAAATGCCAAATTAGAATGACTAATGTAAATTCAGGGACAATGAAACTGAAATGTAGTGGCGAGTCAGGAGGGTGTAGTCGATGCCATCGTGATGGACTGGAGTGCATATATTCTGAACAAAAGCAAATGGGACGACCACGGAAGCGTCGGCGTGAAGAAACCCAGGACTCGATTTTAGAAGTCAGGCAATCTCTGCAAGTGGACGACTTTGTTGATGTCGACAGCATTTGGCCTGGCTACACAGGTTCAGAGTACCAGCAGGAATTTGCCGCCAGGCTTCTCGACTTTCCGTTCGACCTACCCAACGAACCAAATCAACTTGAGATTACACAGGTCGATGATAATGAACGAATACCACTTACCAAGTATATCATTTCGCGACCCGCGTGCTTGTTCCAATTGCTGACAGAATCTAAGTGGCGCCATACTGGGAGGGCCGCCAGCAGGCTGTGCAGATGAATCTCCTATCGCGGCCATTCCATTCATCGCTTCCGAGCCGATGTCTACTGAAGCAACGTGCGCCTGTTTACCCAATGCCTATCTGGCGCTCTCCAGTCTCCAGACGATGAAGACTCTACCATTTCCTGTTACCCTACAGCCCCTCCGATCTGCAATGTCCACGGTGGGCGAGCTGCTGGAGTGCTCCCAGTGTATGAAGGATCAAGTTTCAGCTACTCAAAACAATATGCTTGCAGGGACGTTGTTGATTTCCGTAGCTCAGCATATCAAAGGTACGTTGGACTCTATCGATGCGGACGCTGCACAGGCCGAAGCCGCATGCAACACGAAGCAATTCCGTTTGGGCGACACATCGCCAGCTCTAGCTCCGTACCACACGGGGACCGCCAACTGTCCAGCCGCGTTTGTTGTTGAATTGGAAGCTAAGGAATGGCGCGCTTTGGCTAAGAAAGCCGTAAAGTCCGAAGTGATCGGATCACAACCAAGCAGAAGGTCTCTCGTCGACTTGATTAGATTGATGGAGGAACGGCACGATGCTTGGATGTCGCAACTAGGAACGGAGACCGCGCAGTCCCAGTCATGCACACATTTGGACGTGCCTAGCGAGGATCATATTTGCATTCGGATTGTGCGGGGTTTGCAAGGTCAGGTCCGTAACTTCGAATGGAGCTGAGAGCCACAGACAGACACCGTCGGTTTGAGCAGATCTTCGTGGATTGCTGAGGCCGATGGTTCTGCTCAGATGCACTCAACCCTTCTGGCGAAGCTTATCAAGGGCTGCCATGATACCTTCGCTGGGCTCGGACTCAGCGTCTCGGCGACGTGCGCTTTTGGATTTGTGTTGGCCGTCTAGCCCATTGTCTTGCCCGGCTAACTGAGCTGCTGCGGCCTCTCTCATGGCTTCCTCCTCTTCTTCACCTGGCTCCCAATGTGGTAGATCTTCTGCAACCCGCTTTGGCGGCCTCCTGTCGGCATCCGGAGTCGGATCTGCTGCCGGTGGCCTCTCTAGGGTAGATTCAAGCGCTAGATGTCCGCCAATCCCAAGTCGTGCCGCAACACGAGGATCATGCCTTGCATCAGCTGTCGAGACTTCCCTCGACAGAGTCGCTCTGCTATCTTCTCTATCGATGCCCCTCTTCGCTGCTCTTTTGATTCTGAATGGTTCACGCACTGTATTGCACCACCTCTGCACCTTTTTCTCTCCCCAACCAGCTACAAGGGCAACTTCTTCAGTTCTAGCGTTCACTGCCGTTCGAAGGCTGCCAAAGCTAGAGATCAAGCCCATGGCATCGGTCTTGTTGACACCTCTAGGCACTGTGATAAACTCTTCTAGCTTATCTTTGTAACTGCTCGCTTGATGTCCTCGAATGCTTGTTGGCGTTGCATGCTCATAAGTTTTGAAGAGCTCCAAATAGCGGCCGGCTTCCTGTGCGCTCCAGCAGAGCATGATGGTGACGTTGTTGATGATTGATGTCTTCGAGAGCTCTTTAAGCGACTCCTCATGGTTTTCAATATCCACCATGGTCAATAAGATACGCAAACTGTATTTACCTTGCAAGGCACGAATCCTAGAATAGATGTACTCTGGATGAAGTCGATGGTACTTCAAGGACAAGAAAAGAGCACAAGTGGTATTGCCAAGCACATAGTCGGCAGGAATATCAGAATACTCCCAAGGCATGGATCGGACATTGTTGAGAATTGGGTTCCCCTTTTGACGCGGCGACACCAGGATTGAGCTAGGTCCTGCGCGAGAAGGCAATGCCTGAGGTTTTGGTTGCTGCACTTTGCTCCCGACAGAAGCAGATGTAGAAACAGAGTCGGATGCTCTGGGATCCGAGGCAGCAGAGCTGGCTGGCTTATTGGTGTTTTGCCCAGCATTTAGAGCAGCGTTGAAATCCACATCTTCTCCATATTCGTCACCCGGCATCGCCAGGCGCCTGATGCCCTACAGTTCAAATAATACGGTGCCCTTTTGACCGGTTTTGTGCCTAGACATACGCTTGAGCCTGATGCCACTACCCGCGTCCCACTAGGCGTCGGTGTGTGAGAGGAGATGAAATGGTTGTATACGGCTTGAGATCATGTGATCTAAGCGCGTTTAAGCGCAGAACAAAGCGACCGATGGGTCCTCACCCCAAAAGCCTAAAGCGTTCTTACATTAACCCCATCAACCCCATCAGCCAAGCACTTCACGACTGCCTCAATCAACTTCACCGGACATAGAAACTGCACAGCTCATATAAATTGACAACTGTACCATTAATATTTAGAGGGTGCACTAGGACGAGCCCGAGCGAGCCAGTGCGCTGTTGAGCGGCGGCTGTTCGTGGGCCGTTCGTGAGCCTGGATGGCGGTCACTCACTCAATACACCTTCGATAGGGCTTCATCTGTCTCTGTCTTGCTCTGATAAGACAGGCCAAGCGACCAAGGCAGCAGTACTTATTTACGCCTGGATACGGACTACTCCCATCGCGAAGCCTGGCTTTTACTCAGTCTCGCATCAATGACTACATCAGCTAGATCTCGCACTAAATCAGGCTCCTTCTCACCTGCGTCACCGCCATACTATTTGGCGAAAGGCGCCGAGCAAATCAAGCGACCTTTCATTCATCCGCAGACTCCGATATCACCATCGCCAATGCCAACTACCTCACCAACCCATGCCTCTTCGAACGCTCTCGTACACGCATCCGGCTTCACGCCTCCATCTTCCGCCGCCATGTCTCCGCAAACCTCCGAGCAAGTCACTGTGCCCGCGCTGCAAGCGCCTCCCGCTCTCACAGCACTAGCTGCTGATGAGGATACTCATACCCAAAAGGCTGATGAGGATGTGATTATGTCGGGCACCGACGACCACAGACGAAGTGACCATGAGAGAGATCATGGTGGAGATTCTACAGCGGTTTCCAAGCAGAGTTTGCATGACCAGCATGCGGAGGGGTCTGCCCTCTACAAGTTCTGTGAAACCCGTAAGGTCCCTCATCTCACTTTAGCACGTCTGAAATTAGCTCTGTCTCCTTGCTTCATGCTTGGTTAACACGGCTTGGTGGGTAGCTTCCGCAGTGTCTCGCCCTCATCCATCACATGATCTCATCGCCCTGTACGGTCTGAAAGGCATAGCTGCGAGCGTTGCTAGGAAGGATCCGGTAACTGGAGCAAAGATTAACCGACTCAGGAGATCTTACGATACGAAGATCAAACTGCTGGCAATTGCCGGCAAGAACAAGAGCGTCAAAAAGGTTGGAGAGCTGGCGGCAATCATGGACTTCCCCGACGAGGAATGGCAGAATCAGAAGGTCTTCGGCAAGGAGATCAGTAGAGGCTTGTCAGATGATGTCAAGACGAAGCTCGAACGCGCTCTGAAGATGGTGCCTGCGAAGCTGCCGGGCGGCGAGCAGGAAAAGTGGGAGGAGTTTGTGAACCTTGATGACGGCGCGAAAAACAAACCAACCACGAACGCGGCGCCCAAGAAGCTATCTCAAAATACCTCGGTCAAACCTGGTGCCACCACTGAACCGCAAAATACTCCAAGCGCGCCGTCACCGACTACGGAAAGCGCAAGGCCTAGGAGAAGTGGCAAAAAACGACGCTATGACGACGACAGCTTCGAGGGCTATGGAGAAGGATACGCAGACGATGTGGACAGAAGTGGTTTTTCGACGCCATTCGCGGACGAGGACAACAGAGGAACGGCAGCGAAGAAGAGGCGTCGAAGAGTGCGTAAATGAGTTATTTGTGCATACATATATATTCTTATGGCGACTAATTATTATTCAGGATTATGAGGCCGCCATTGCTGGGTTCGAGGATAGGTCGCGGAGACTCGCACCGGTGGGTGTTGCAGGGACCCCTTACGGTGGTCGTTGAGGGAAGGGCCCATGACCCTTGAATGATAGCTTTGCACTTGCCTTTTCTACAGAGACAAGGAATTGTGCGATAGCATCATGGCCAAAGTTGACTTTTACCACGGGTTGTCTATTTTTATCTTATTGATACCTATATTGAGCGTTTAACGAAAGGGGTTACGGACGGGTCTATCATTACTTACTTACCAAGGGGGGCTTCCCGGGTGTTTTGGCGTTGAAAACCTCGCGAAGATTATATCCTTCTGGATTCACGTGGCTTGCGTGCAACAAGACGGATGACCGTGGCGTGTATGTTATGACCGATGGCAGTCCTTGAACTGACCAATGACTTAAAAAATATCAAACACTATGTACTCATGCTATGCTTATCTAAAACTGAATAGATTCTATTGAGAAGCACACAAATTCTGGGGGCACTGCTCATCCCCAGTCCAAAGCTATGATTGCCACTGCCACAGGTTTCTATATAGCAGGCACAGTGACGAAGGGGCGCACGAGAACTCGCACAAGTGCAGTTCAAGGGATATTTATCCCTTGGGTATAAGCAAGCAACCGCAGACAGAAGGTGCGGCCCTCACCTATTCCCACTATCTCCACACGCGTGATTCGGCCATCTTCGCTCGATGTGCGTTGGCCCGGCATCTCAGGTCCAACTTAGAGACTGGTACCTATTGACGCTCTCACCTCCTTCAGGACGGCATAGGGCGGTGTCAGGTGGTCTTCGACTGGATACGACTATGACCGTTCCAGCGGGACCTTCAACCGTGCTAAGGCTCGATCATACCGCGCGAAAGTGGGAGGGATGAAGTTCCCGCCGCTGACCGCGCCCTTGCCCTCGTCTTCTACCGTAACGCAAGCAGGTCGCAGGCAAGGATAGCTGCCTATCTCGGAGAGCAAGTGCTTTACCTGGCGTGATCGAAGATGGAACCGAATGAGAAGCTCCTCGTTTGGTACTTCGCAATGCCCAGTTGTCTTTGCAGCTCCTACTTCCAGAAGGTTGGCCGGATGCAGACACATTGCACCGTGTGATTCCGGGGTGAGGGTCATTTATCGCTTTCGGTTTGAGCGGTTTACCAACGAAGAGGTGCTTACGTTCACGCATTACCTGCCAGACGTTGGCCATGGACAGCTTTCAGTAGGGTATTGAGGCCTTGGCGGACGGCAGGTCAGGGGTTGGTCAACGCCAAACAAGCATCAACAGCTGCACCAACTCTACGGTACATGAGCTCACGAATTCAATGAGAGTATACGGGGACACTGACCTGCCCTCCTTCGATCGCACAACGTCGTCAATGACCTCCTTGTCCAGGTTCGGAAACATACCGGTCAGCGTTCTACAAGCGTTGTTAGTGAGCGTGATACCAATATCTAAAGAAAGAGCGAAAAGGCATACTCTACGATAGTGCGGTGCTCGGCCCTCTGTATTCGATGAGCTTCTGCGGCCTCTGCACTAGCTTGACGCGCAGCCGCGTCTTCAGCGTTCATGCGTGCTCGTTGTTCCTCGAGGCTCAGTGTCTGCGTCTCGGCCGACGTTCGCGCATCGTCGCTGCTTCTACGCTGAATCTGAGGCGGTGGAACAGGTGAGAGTCTCGGGGTGGCTCCAGGCTGTGGCGTCGATGCAGGCTGGTGTTCAACTGTTCGTTTCTGAGTACTACCTGTGCCGTCATCTGAGAATATTCGTCCAATAGTCGACAGCGGTTTCTGTATTGTGCGTAAAAGCCCCGCGACAGCTGCATTATCCTCGCTGTCCCCGCTGCTTGAGCCATCTTTGCCTTCTCGTAGGGAAACGTTTCGGCGTGACAGCGCGCGTTCAGCCTTCATAGAATTGCTCGGTGTGACCTCAGGCCTGCTTAGAGCGGCTTTTTCGGAAATGTGACGAGCCGGCGATGTTGGCTGATCGTCTTTGTCTTCCGGGCGTTCAGCTATCGCCGAGACTGCAGCTTCAACATTCTTTTCGAACTCGTCGTCAGTCACAGTCAGATTAGTGCGATCAATGTTCTCAATAAATTGAATTACACCCATCTGTTTGAGTGAGCGGTAGGCTTTGCAGCGGTGGTTGACAAACCCACCAATGACGATGTATAATATCCAACTTCGCCGCCGAGCTTTTCTTGGTTCCGGAAGCGCGTAATGTAGAGGACATTTGAGACTAGATGGTCTGGATTTGCATGCAGCACAGTGTAAATCAGTAGCGGAACAAAGGCATCTGCCGACTGGTCCGATTGTGAGTTGCGAAGCATTCCTGACGTCTGTCAATGATCAGGGAACGCGTCGAGTTCACCGTTTACTGACCAAAAATCACTTTACAAGAGTTCAATATGCAGATAACCTTATCTCTAGGCGCGCGATAGCTGTTGATCTTAAGTAGCTCTGTAATATGAGTTAGTTACTTGTAACGGCTCTGATTCCGCTTTGCTTGCCTTGCTGGGCTAGTAGCAGGAACTTTTCCCCCTTGTCTCCAACCGGCTTTATGTCTAGGTGGTCCTCCTGGACCCAACTGTATATCCTTACTTTCTGAGCCAGAACTTGGTCACGCTCGACATCCTCTTGATGTTGGCCTTTCCTGCCTGGCCTCGAAGGCGATTGTGCCACTCTCCGCCTTCCCTTAACTGGCGTGACTGGCTCGGGTGGAGCAATGGCCGGTGAGAATGTCTGGTTGTACAACCTATTCATGACGAGTTTCTCCATACCTTCGCGCGCGTTGTCGAACTCTGCCTCAGAAACATTGCTCCACACTTCGCATTGGACCATCCTCGTTGCAATGAATGTGAGGAAGTCACTTATTAGCTTGACTTGTTCATGGACCATCCACTGTTTCTTGCCGAAAGCAGTTAGAAACGACCGTAAAAACTTGGCTACAGGATCAGCGCTGCGATGGCGGAGTTGCTCCAGAAACCTGTGAAAGTCAAAGGGAAGGTCCGGCTCCGGATCTGGTTCCGGAGGTGGTGGCTTGAATATAGACGATGGACCTTGAGGGGATTGAGGGTCTGTGAAATCCTGAACCTCACCGCTCAGCACTATTTGTGGGACTGAAAACTGATTTCGAGGCGAAGAAGTTAATGACGACGTTATGGATTGAACAGACTTAGTTGGAATCAACGGCGCGAAACCCTCTAGACTGGATGACCGTGGTGGGTGCTGCATAGATAAGCCCATCATAGGACCGGCAAATTCAAGTCTCGGAGACATGATTTCCTCTGCACCGGGAGCGTCCTTGCCATCCTCGAACTGCTCCATGATACTTTGTATTTCTGATTTGGAATCACTTTTCCCCTTAGGCGCGGTTTCTTTGCCCAGGGCTGCCCCGCCGAAACTTGATTCATCGTTGAGCTCCACCTCCTTATGCTGTTCCGGCATAATGTCCACCTTTTCATCGAGATCTTCAGCTTCTGTTTCCTGCGACTGTTTCCCTGTAGCGTCCATACCTGCTTGTTCAGGCATATGGTTGGCATTCGAGGAATGGGACGCAGCATCTAGGTGCTTCTCATCCTTGGGCGGAGGTGGGGGGGGAGTGGGAGTCTGCAGCCTCTCCGTAGTGGACTCATTTGACATCTTGTCGGTTTCTTTCACAACTTGCGGCATGTTCAGACGTTGCAGGTCGGCATGAATATAATTAGAATTACGTTGACTCGTCGTAACCGCTCTGCTGGCAGAGTAACCTGGCTTTTCCTTCGCTTCCTCCGGGCGATTACTTTCTTCCATCACTTGGGAGCCATTGTCCATTTCCAATCTGTTTCGAAATAATCCAGGGAGTGCCTCTTCGTCCAAAGAATATTATGTTATCTACCCATGCTGACGCGCTATGTTACGTCCCACGTGCTGAACCGCAATTGGCGTCTCGCTACCGTCTGTATTTCTTCTGAATCGCTTCGGTCTGTCCGACTCATCTCCTAGCCTTGAAGATAATATTTGCTGGGCCGGAATAGTAGGGGCTCCCCAGCTTGGCTCAGTCGGTTCATGTGCGTTAGGCAGCGTTAGGATCGAAAAGCAATTGGCTAAGTCATAGCATCCAGCGAGTTGTGACCTCGAGAGGTTTTCTGACGGTCTTTTGAACAGAAGGCTTCACGCTACGCCCAATAACTTATGGCACAGAGCTCATGCACGTTGCGCGGAGATAACTAATCACCGACATTCGCCGGCACGGAAAATCTCAATCCCTTCGTACCTTATGATCATTTTTAAAGGTCTAGGACAACTCGCAGCGACCGAATGTTCATTAGGTACGGCTAGAATAATAACGTCCTCTGAACTGACTACCTACTATTACGACCGGTTAATTTCGGGGTAGATGTGTGGTATCTACTTCTCAATCAGCCATCAGAGCTTCCTTGGGCCAGACGCTAAAACCAAGTCACTCCTGCAGAGTCGTGGGCCGGACGGTGCCCGGCAATATGATGTTAAAGTCAGCCTTTGCAAAGAAAAAGATGAGGTCACCACTATAGCTGGTTCATCAACACTGTTTACGTCCTTCCACTCTACCGTACTCTCCCTTCGGGGAGATCATGTCGTTGCTCAGCCGCTTGTTGATGAGGATGTTGGCTCAATTCTATGCTGGAATGGTGAAGCGTGGAAGATTTCGAATAACAGAGTCAATGGGAACGACTCAATGGCCGTATTCAAGCTGCTTCTGCAAGCTTCTACCAATACGGACCAGACACCTAAAGATTTGTCCAACTTCAGCTCAGTCGCTGGGGCGCTGAGTTTAGTAAACGGACCGTTTGCTTTTGTATTCTATGATCGTCCACGGGGTCAGATCTATTTTGGACGCGATCGTCTCGGGCGAAGATCCTTACTTAGGAGAACTGACTATGCAGGGAATCTATATATCTCAAGCCTTTGCACAGGAGTTTCTGGGGACACCTGGGAGGAAGTCGAAGCTGACGGCTTGTTTGTGCTTGACCTTCAACGGAGCGTTACGAGAGACGATGAACTCTGTCGTTTATCAGACAGTACGACGCAGTCACTTCCGTTTAGGGTGCATCATATACCCTATAGGTATGCAGGTTCACAGCACACTTCCCATTCAAGCATAGTTTGTACAACTTGCCCCTACACAAAGAGAACTTACGCTGAAAGCTGGAAAGGAACTCCCATGGCCATCACTGAGCAGCGTTACGCCTAGTGGACAATGTCACTATCTCAATTCACGCTCACCATCTGTCGAACATCTCGAGCACCTACTTCGTAATTCACTTTACTACCGCGTCTCCAACATTCCGTGCGTCAAGTCAGTTCGCGCAGACAGCATCTTCCTCCAGTCCGCCAAGCTAGCGATCCTCTTCTCCGGTGGACTTGATTGCACCCTTCTCGCACGCCTCACACATGATATCCTACCACTGTCTGAATCGATCGACCTCTTAAACGTCGCCTTTGAAAATCCCCGAATCCAGGCGAATTTGAAAGTGAATAACGGGTCAAGCCCTTACGAAAGTTGCCCTGACAGAGCTACAGCCCGAGCCAGCTTGTCAGAACTCCAACGTATGTGCCCAGAGCGGACATGGAAATTAGTAGAGATCAATGTTCCGTACATTGAAACACTCCAGCATCGCGAAACAATCATCAACCTAATGCATCCTCATAGCACCGAAATGGATCTTTCAATAGCGTATGCGCTTTATTTTGCAGCGCGTGGAAGCGGGATCATAAGATCCCCGGCCTCCCCCTTTGTTTCACCGTACCTCTCTTCGAATGATAATTCACGGGCAGAAACTGTCCCATACACAACCTCCGCCCGCGTCCTACTGTCTGGCCTGGGCGCCGATGAGCTCTTCGGCGGTTACCAACGGCACGCGACTGCCTTTTCGAGGACCGGATTTCCTGGCCTAATCGCCGAACTTGCGCTTGATTTTGAACGTCTGGGCAAGCGCAACCTTGGGCGGGATGATCGCGTGATGAGTCACTGGGGACGAGAAGTAAGATATCCATATCTCGACGAGAAGATCGTGACGTGGGCAATGGAAAGCCCGGTTTGGGAAAAGTGCGGCTTTGGTGAGGTTGACACGGGTGTGAATGTGCGAGACATTGCGGGTACGAACGGACCGCATGAGCTGGAGGCCCTGCTGGAACCTGGAAAGAAGGTTCTGAGGCTGCTAGCCCTGGAGCTGGGCATGACTAGGGTGGCTACCGAGAAGAAGCGTGCGGTGAGTGTTTATTAGGTCTGAGTATAACCTATCTAATCATTGGCAGATTCAATTTGGTGCTCGGACTGCCAAGATGGAGTTTAGAAAGACTAGGGGAACTCAAAAAATAGTGTGACGGTAGGTTAAATTCGGGTATCTACGCAATGTGTATCCTGGCAATGATGACGAGATCAAGCTTATCTCGGGCATATGCTTCGAGATTCGCCGAAATCTCACAGATACTCCTGAGGTGCCGGCTGTCTTTCTTTAACCGATCCTGGCAACGTTGCCGTGTGTTTCCCTCGGGTAACCCTCCAACGTTGCTATATCAGGTGGTGGAGAAATGACAAGCTTCGGCACTAATGACTCCGAAAAGGCAAGTCTGAGCCAGGTCCGCAAATCTATCCTGCGGATACCACGACGGACGTACACCCGTGGCTCAGGTATGAGAAGTGGACACCCTTTAGTCACGTTTAGTGTTGTGCGAACGTCTTTATCTGTCGGACATTCTATTTGTGGATCACCCTTTACCTTCATCTCGATTATCAAGGCCTCCAGATTTGCTGACAGAGACGGGTTGGTATGAAAAGCCTGAATGATCACGAAAAGACCTCGACATAGCCCAGACATATAATCTTCGGGAGTCAACTCTTTGAAGATGAGAGGACCACGAGTCTGGGGAAGAAGCGGCATCAGGAAGCCATAAGGAAGGCTGCGGATGAGCGGAGTTGGGTAAGGTGACCAGAGGTAATCCGGCTGATATGTATAATTCGTGATCCGGATGCGTTTCAGATTTGGTAAGCATGCAACACCGCACAGGAGAGCTTTCAAGTCTGCGTTAGACTCCATGATTTCTTTCTGCTCGCGCACAAGATTCCTGTAATACATCTCGCTGAGCTCGACTGTGAGTGCTGGATCTGAACAGGAACCATATAGCTCGGCGTAACGGATCAGATATGCTTCAATTGCTGAAAGATCACGCCATGTCCGTGGTGGTGGCATTATTTCCTCGACCGTTTCCACAGTTGGCGCGAACCCAAGTGCCAGGCGTTGGGATCGTCGCATACGGCGCACGATCTCGTTGAAGTCATCCAAGCTGTTGGGGGATTGCTTGGTTGATGAGTGGGCACTTGCTTCTACCACTACTCGCGTCAGCAAGGGCCTGCGCCGCGCTTCACCTCACCTGACTGCCTACCTTTTTGGATTCGTATTGGCGGATTCGGCCAGCGGAGAAAAGCCATGGCACAAGCGGATTTATACGCGCTCCAGTTCCCCCAGAGCTCTGTCTCCCTCTGCAACTCAGCCTGGAAGACGGCGGGATCGGTAGGCCCTCCTGCGGAAGACTGCAAGGGAAGCTCGTACTGAGACGGTTTGTAGTCGGAACCCTTCTCGGGCAGCTCCAGGAGTACGCCATCCCAAACGATCTCCTCTACTCTGTGCCGGAAAATAGGATGCGCGCAGATGGCGTTGAAGACTTCAACATTCTTCTCGGAGGGTGAGATGAAGAGGCGGGGAAAGAGTAGAGAGGGGAGTAGTTTCACAGCCAACTGCGAGCATGTTGCGCGGAGTTGCTTGATCTCGCGGTTGATCAAAAGTGGAGCAAGGTAATCCTGAAGCAGTTCCGGCGGAAGGGAGGGGAGACCTGGTTGAATATCTCTTGCATCTTCTTCTGTAGAGAAATTCTCATCCCACTCGAAATCGGTGCTTTCACTGTCTGACGCATTGTCTGAATAACTGTCTGAATGGTCGCAGTGTACTGAGTCGCAGGACATGGTGTGCTTCTTTGGCTCACGCCCGCGAGCTTCTATGTCTAACCTTGAACTTGCAGTAGTGACAGATTATTCTGGCTGTCGCCTCGTCTTCATCACCCGTTACAACTGTTTTGGGGAGTTTTGAATGAGTCGAACTGAGGTTAGGCTGCCAAGTCCTCACTGTAGTGTGATAGTGGTTTGTTGCAGACCCCAAGGTAGTTGCTGCGTTCGAGGCGGAAATACTTTGGTCATCTTAAATAACAACATTTTCTGATTGTGATGCATAATCCAAAGCTTAACAGACGTCTGTGAATGACAGTCTAATATATCAAAGCATACCTAGAAGGTATTCATGTTGATGAGCCCCTGGGATCAGCCCCGCCAATCACAACCACAACCATGGGGGTCCCCCGCGGGGCGGGGCAGCCCTCCCGCGTGCAGCAACCTTCAGCAAGCCTTCAACGTCACAGTTTGGAAACCGACAACCATCCTGCCAGCAATCCCTAACATTGTCGTAAACACGCCAACTGCTCACCAAAGGACCTCGGTCTCAAGACACACTCAAAGACGACCAACATGCCAATCCCAATCCAGACCGTCACAGAGAAGCCTTCAAATTCCCGCTCCTTAGCCGCCGACGCTCTCGAAACCTCAGGCTCAACACACCAACCATCCTCATCAATCCCAGATCAGCAGTCTTCAATAGGTATAACGGGGCCGCAGGGTACGGCAGCAGGAGGCGTGGGTCAGGGAGCCGGGAAGAGTGAGGCTGAGTTGGCGGCGGATAAGGCGTATGAGGAGAGGATTGAGGAGGAGTATGCGAAGAGGGAGGGTGGTGCTTAGTAATGCTGTAGGGGATAAGCGAACTGGAAGGGAGACATGTGGTAGACAAGCTCGGTTGTTTAAGGAATGGACATGAAGACAATTCTATTCGCAGCAAGGAGAAAAGGGGTTGCAGGCAAGTGCGTGCCCGGTGAGAGGAGGTAGCGGAAGCGGATGGCGAACACGCTACAGACAGTCTAATAGCAGCGAGAGAGCTCAAGCAACAGAAGATAACGACACGAATGACGTCCACAGTCGCCGACTTGGCATATTGTAACCAAACCGGCTCTTTTTCGCTGCAGAGTGGGTGGATGGAGATTGTAATTTGCAGTGGCTTCGGCTTACATGCTTCGATTCCCTTGCAGGTCTCGCGAGCTATCGTAATTTCTCGTAAGGGAGTCACAAAATACCTTTCCCACTGGGTTTGTTGGGTTAAGCAGTCCCATTTCCAGAGAACAGTCCGGGTTGAAGCATTGCCATAGGAGAACTCAGACTGGTCTGCGTATGGAATAGGGGGTAGGAGCACGGCTCAACAGTTCTGACACGACAGGCAACTCCTTCTTCTGACAAGGTATTCGAACATCAAGCAGCAAAGCCTAGACCTTTGCCCTCTTCATCATCTCTCAAGGCAAGCCTTACATCCTCATCACTGACGCATAATCTGATCTTACCTGTCCTGTCTCCTCTCCGCGATTCCAAGCCCACTACGCCCGACTCGCACAATTCCATAGCAGCGTGGCCCATTGCGAGTATCCTTGGCACTTTGATGTTTCTGCCGGCAGCTTTTCCGGGCACCTTGACACCATCGGCTTCAATTCCAGGTTCGGACATCAGATAATCCTGCACCGGCAACATCTGAGCCATTTGGCCAATCCTCTTCGCCTCCTCTACGACATCTCCGAGAACCGCTTCCGCAATGCCCGTACGGCGGATACGCGCTAGTAGCGCAGCCAAGAATACCTTCGAACTCAGTGGCAACGCACGAAGGTATTGCTGTAAAGGCGACGACGTCGCCTCGTTGATGGCCTGTTTGATCGTTGTAATCGTCACTCTTCCCTTTCTTTGCTCTGGCCCCCGTCGTACAACATCCGCTGCGTCTTTCCTTCTTGCAGCACTTTTGCTTGGAGTGTTTGGAGCTATCTGTTCCTCGGCCTCTTGCTCTGCAATTTCCACAGCGCGTCTACACATATCTAGGGCTCGTCTTGCATCGCCGCTTACGGCAGCAACCTTCCTACTGGCAAACTGTACGGCATCTGGATCCACAATGTTACCGGGCACATTTTCCAGCCTCGATTCAATGATTTTGATAAGCTGGGCGTGCGTGTAGCCCGGGAAGGTAATCCTGGTGAGTCCTAGCCTTGAACTAATCTTGTTTGATAGCGTCCGCTCAGGGAGGTCCATGGTGTTCGCCACCGCCAGCACAATGAGGCGCGAATGCCTGAGACCAGGCCAGTTGAAGAAGTTGTACATCACAGCTTGATTCTTCGTAACTAGCTGATCCAGTTCGTCCATCAAGACGACAACTGGAACCCTTCTTGGGTTTGGATGGCTAAACTCCCGTTCCAGCAGATTCAGGGCGTGAGATGGGCTCACACGGTCTCCGCGCAATGCCTCCCATAGTAAAGAATACGATTGATGGGGATCCGTAACTTTCATGCCGTTTATTTCGACGAAGACAAAGTCATCGAGCTCTTCGGCTGCGACGGAAGCTTGAAGCTGAGCTATTACCTCACGAACCGTCGCCGTCTTTCCTGTACCTGGTGTACCAGAAATGTAGAGGCATGCTCCTGTTCCAAGCGTGATGGCTGATTCGAGGGCACTGTAAACGGTGGAAAACTCGGTTTCCCGACAGGGAAGCGCGGCTGGGACCGAGGAGACATGGAGGTTTGAGCGGGCGATCTGGAAAGGAGAAGACAGATGAGAGGAAGGAGACAGGATGCGAGTGCCTAAGGGTGTATATTCTAGTGGCTTTTTGACAATGATGCGTTTATGCGATGGCGTGATAAATTTACGTGGAGTGAGATCTTTCCGTTTAGAAGATGGTGTACCAGGTTGAGAGTCGAGTTTACGGCGCTTCCTTGGTGTCTTCAGAGCTGTGCCATCTTCATCGGAGGGAATGACAAATTCGTCAAGGTCTGCTTTTGTAGGCTTGGCTGTCGCAGACTTCTTCCTTGTGGCTTTGGTCTGGCTTTGAACTAGGTCGATAAGGGATTGGAGGTCTTTTGCGCCACTGTATACGTTTTCCCATTGGAATTCTTCGGTATATGTAGCTGTTCTTGTGTTACAACCTCTCCTGCAAACGAATATCTTCCCGTATTTGGGCCAGCTTCTTGGTACTTTGCCAGTCGGAAATCTGGCCGTGAATGTATCGTACGACAGGACTTCTGCCTTTCCGTTAATCGACGTGAGAGAATTGTCGTCATAGGACCCAGTAATGTAAAGCTCATTTGGTAGTGCATCTGTTCGCTTCTTTTGTTTGTTTCGAATTTCAGATGACGTCGAGAACCACATGAAGTTGGCCATGTTTCCCTCATCTTCATCCTCGAAGAAGTAACAGACGATTCCGACCCATGCTTCGCTACCGTCCGCTTTAAGTAGGACCGTATCGCCAATGTGACATTGAAAGCTGCCCATCCTGGCGCCTATTATCCTCTTCTTCGTGGGTGACTCTTGCAGCGCCGAAGCTTTCCTTTTTCTGGGATTTGACGTCTGTGCATTTGCAGTCTTCCCAATCTCTTGATTTTCTTGATTGTCTTCATAAATCCACTCCCATGGGTAATCATCCGTCCCCAACTCATCGTCGGAATCGTCTCTGGAGATGCCACTCCGACGCAAGTACTTGCGCGCCTTTGCAATTTCATTTTGCTGAGTCTTTACTGCCATTTTCGGCTCTTCCGTGATATTTTTGCAATACTTGGAAAAGGCAACTGTAGCTGTGTTGCAATATCTGCATGCACTTTGACGGTTTCAGATTGGGACCAGTTGGACGCGTTCTGGTCGGACGCGTGACGTAGTCGCGCCGCCCAATGCCTCCTACCTAGGTAATGTCTTTCGCCTGCACCGTTGCCCACACAAATGAGCTTCCCACAACAATAAAGGCCAGCTTAGTAGACAAGACGTGCTTTATCCACCATTAGATCCTGCAATCATATTTTCGCTATGTGGGAAAATTTCCGCTATAGGAGAGTGGTACTCAACAAACGTACTACAACTATTAGTGGCCTTTCACAAGCCGACGAAGGAAAGGCCAAAATGAATGTGTATAGCGCTTCCGCGATATAAGGAGCAAACGCAATCCCGATTACAAGTTACCTATGTCGTGGGGAGCGAATTGGGGCATTCCTCGCCTTGTGCAAACTGATGAGCCCATTTAGCCGTATATGTTTGTTGTTTGTCTGCTGAAAACAGCCAACACTTGCCAGATGAGACCTACACCTTCTTATCGTGACATATAATATAGATGAGAACTGCCCTGTGTCTTAGATCATTAAAGGAAGCCCTCATGACTGCTCTCTAGCAATATTGCCAGGCCAGATGCAGTGAGGTTCGTGCTGTCGCTTGCATTTCGTAGGAGTGTGAGATTTTCGTAACCAGGCCAACTCCATAGCTACATTAACGCAGAAGAACGTCACTTCACCTGCCACAGTAGGTGCTGTCACGCACGCTCTACCTTCCATAACGCGATCAACTGCTCAGCATCTGGGTGAGCATTCAACGAAGCCATGGAGTAAGCCAGGTCATGAAAGACATAAGTTTGGGTGAATAGCTAACGAATACAACTCTCCAGTTGGGAGCTTACACATGCGGCTGGTAAACCTCTCGGCTCATAGTTCTACAGAACCTGCTTTGATTTCCTAAAGCATTGGCTGGCCAACGCAAGGACTGACATTTTCTTCCACAGAATGGGATGAGAATGCCGTTCCGATTGACGATCAAGCACTGGCACGCCTTCTGCCTCAACAAAAATCGCAGCTCAAGTCTCCAAGTTCACATATCACTCAGCAGCAACCGCGCACGCGACCTCAGCCCAAACTTGTACCGCAGCCTCAACCTCAACCGCAGCCTCAACTTCAATCGCAGCCTCATCGTGAGTCCGCCGGACCAATCAGTTTGGGCAGTTCGCCAAAGAAGCGCGTCCAACGCCGACCGCCCAACCTCGTGACCGATCCAGACAATGATGCTAGAGTAGCCTGGAGAAGTAACAGACCACCGAATACGATAGTGACTCTTCCATCGGGCTTCCAAGGTGGCCGCCCTAAGCTTGCCAGGCTCAACGAGATCTCGAGGAGAACTGGGACGCATGTTGCTGCAGAGGACCAGCAAGACGATATCGTGCTGAAGATCTGGGGAACTCCGCAGCAGATCCAAGCGGCGAAGGCGGAAATCGACAATTGGATCATAGAGAGCCATGGACCCAAGAAGCAAGGGAAATGGGCTCACATTCCATCTCTCACGCCAGCATTGAAGAAGCGGCAGGAAAGAAAACTTCGTGAGGAGGCTGTGAGGCAAGGCTTTAGGCAAACGCCTGCAGAGGTTACCTCCTTCAATGCCAAGGTATGTCTACTGAGAAGGGACTGAACCATTGACTGATAAGGTCATGCTGTAGGGTTTCTTCAAGTGGCCACAGAACGACGATAGGCCGGTACATGCCATTTTGGGAAGATCCTTGGAAGCATTCGACAACATTCGTATGGAGTTTTCCTGCTATATTGTCTACGACAATGCAAGCTCGCTGTTCAAGATTATGGGGGACAACGCCGATGAAGTCAAGAACGCCCTCCAGCGAGTGCGGGCTACTTACTATCAAGTCATTGCTGCCATCGTCGCCGAGGACTCCGATCAGCAGCCTGCAACACTGTTGTTGCAGCCGCCAAAGATGGCAAGCAAAGATGCTGAGGTTCTGCTTCGTCCTTATCAGATGTCAGAGAAGTCGAACTCATCGGCAGGAGCAGCAGCAGCAGCAGGTGTTGTTCCTATTATGCCCGCAAATCTTATGGATGAACAAGAGGCAAGTGACCCAGCTTTCTGTACAAAAATGTGGGATGCCAATTTAAGGAGCCTCAAATCGTCGATCCTCAGATCGTTGAATAAGATATCCTATTACCATGGCAATGTTCAGATGCGCGTTCGCTTGGGAATTTTTCTGTTGATGAAGTACAAAGCGGGACAAGCTGGCACCTACACGTACGAGGGATTGCAGAGTATAGTGCAGGAACCCCAAGTGGTCTCGAGAGTGACTGAGGAGTAAGTAAGCCTTGAAATACGATTGAATGGACCCTGGCTGATTTAGGGGTAGAATTGGCAACATCGACGTTGAACAGTCTATCTTAGCGCGGTTCCTGAAGGCTTCCGACATGCTCTCCCCTGAAGATGCTATGACCCATACTCTGGATGCTATCAAGCCAGTCTACTCTGTCACTTTCACAGTGGCACACCCGGATTCCGAGGAAAACCTGCGGCTAGAAATTGAAGGGCGGACCCCTGGAGATGATAGCATTGAGAGGACATCAACGAAGTGGAGCAAGCTGGACAAGGGCAAGACAGATTTGCAGAAATTGCTTAATGCAAGTCTCATCAAGCTGGAAGAGTAAGTTTGGCCATAACAGAAATTTTGTCCGATGAACCTTAAGCTGACATGGATGTCTTAGTGGATCCGCATGGCATTTTGAGATATCCGGTGGGCAGAACTTCGATGATGCAAAGGTACCTCGAGCACGTCACTTTGCCGACCAGATTACTTTCCTTCCCCTCGCATGCAAACCCAACAGTACGAGCAAGTTCGTCAAGTACCTTCCAATCCTGGCCGTGCTCTCCCTACGACAGAAAACGGCATGGCGCTTTAACCTAAAGGGCTGCGCCTATGTCTGCGAGCTCGCCAAAATACAGACATTTGACAGAAGCAAGCCTTCACATGATAAAGCCGTCGGAGAAACACAGTTGACAGCGCAGGAGCCTCGGTGGAGCGTGTCGGTCTTCCATCAATCGTGGAATGATACGCTGAGCGAGCATTCCAAGCTGCCTACTGGCGCTCGAGCTGCGTGGTCGGCCGAACTAGATTCTTTCTTCCCAGCCAATGCCTTCTTCAAACGCGCAGAGCCTGTGACTGATGGCGTGGAAGCGTTCCTGAGGAAGCTCGAGGAAGTGGAGCGGCTTGTGCGTGGAGAAAATGTCTAACTTATGCGTGCCAAGCAATCCAGGCAGTGGTTGGGGGAGAGATGCAAGCAGCTCAACTCCACGATGTAGCCCACAGCTATGATAGCAACCGTGCGATATAGAGGCCGCATTCGTCGAGTGGTTAAGTAGAAAATTGTGGTTGATGTTGCTTTCCCTGTAAACTCTTCCCTCCCTACTGGGGGTCCCCTACTACACCATAAGACTCGACGCTCAAGGTATGACGGTCAGTAGATTCATACTCACAGCGCCTGCCACTGTGTTAAGGTTCCTTACGTGACTACGGTCACGTTCACGATGCGGCAGCTGTAGCTCTCTGACTTGACTGCGCAGCAAGCATTTTTTGCCGCAGCACTAAACGGCACCCTGTCAGTATCCCGGCACTAAACCATCCGGTTGCAGATGTTTACGTACCCTCCTCGACAACTCTTAGATTGTTCGTTTTGCCTTGCAATATGTTCTCCAAACCCGTCAGATTCGTAGCCAAATCTTCAATTTTGGAGTTGTAGAATGTCTTCGCGTCATCTATGCTCTAAGCCCAGGGAGTATGCAAGTCAGCCATAAGCAACGACTCCTAAGGGGAGAGCTGGGCAGATACTGCTGTCCGAGAGGCCTCCTTTGGAGAGAGCGCCCGAAGGAGGCGCGAAAGTAGTGGGAAAGGGAGTGTAACTGCAAGGAAACCATGCGAACCTTTTCGACATAAAACCCCGTACCCACGTCCACGATAAGGGTGCTCGTATCTGCTATCGTGCCGGGAACGTAGAGAGATGTTGTGAGGGGAACCAGTATCTGCTTTCCTGTCGGGACGAAAAACCCTGAATTAGCTTCAAGCTCTCCCCTCTGAGCCACAACTAAGAGCATAGTAATATCCAATGAGGTTCCTTGATACCTCTCGACACCAATATCCCTGTTTAACCGTCGTACTAGGCCGCCGCAGTTCGGCATAGAGATCAGGACTAGAATAATTGCATTACCTTCTTTACCGCCCAACCCCTTGTCTATGTTCCCCAAGCAATCCTTAAACTTCTGCTGCGCGGCACGCAATCTTTGGTACGAGGTGGAGAGGTGTTGCAGCTCGTCATCAAGCTGGGATTTCAACTGCGAGAGCGTTTGGAGGGGCAAAGTATTTAGGTCGACGGTTTGTGGTTGGTTTTGGGATTGGGTGGACGGTGCGGTGGACATTTTGTGGTCAAGCTCCTTTGGGACAGTAGTGAGGACTGTATACTTTTGACTACCGTTGGATGGCTTACTCACCTAAAGGAGCTGTAATGCCTTCAAAGTGCTTACTCTCTCCGGGAGCTGTGCCCTTTAGACCTTTGCCTTACGTGCTTCGGCTGGACTTGCAGCTCAGGCGGGAGGCGCCGAGCCTTACTTCATGTGGGCGTGACCCTGCCGTCAACGCGGGTTTCGATTTTCCGCTCCGTTACCACATGAGGCTTCGTGAAAAGATCACAATCGGTTAGAAAATACGCCGAGGATTTTAATGGGGGTCTAAATACATCCATCAGTGCTTCACAAGTCGCCGCGAGTTGGGATGCTAGTTCCTTCGTATGCTACTCACGTCGTCGTACGTCCCAATACTGTCTGCCTTGGTATGTTCATCGGTTTCGACGTCCTGATCCCTGGACCCAAGTGGATGGCTAATCCACAACGACATTGCCCTACGCTATGAGTGGCATCATGACGATATGAAGTCTGTGTCACTGCAGGCAAAAGGCTTTGAAGATTACTCATTTTCATTGCTCTATGCTGGAGACTTGCAAGGAAACAGCGCTTTAAAAAGGATAGAACCGCCAACCGATAATTATGCAGACCCTCCCATCCCTTCCGCCAGTGAGGATTCGGGTATATCGCTAAGGCCCCAAACATCATCTCCCCAAAAAGAACATGCTTTGTTGAATATTGAATTTGCCGTAATGACGACCACCGTCCAGACAAACTACGCCCCGTGTCATGCACTGCTGCTAATCGTTCCAAGTGCTATCATCATTGCTAAGAAAAGGAGACCCAGGCATGGATACCGGCGTCCTCAGATAATTTATGTAAGCATTCAAGGGAGATTCCGATAAGGAGTAATCGAAGCTATCCGAAACCGAAAGAGGAGGTGTCTGAGACGCTACAGTCAGCTCCGGTGTTTCTTGCCATGCTCTAGGAGCCGGATGTGTGTGGGCGGAAAAAGAATTGGTTTCAGTGAGGTCGGTAACGGTAAATAGGAGGAAGCGTTACATTTGAATAAGGATCCTGAAATGGATGCAAATACATAGCGTCCGTTGTCGACTCCGTATCGAACCTTATGCCGTATGAATCGCAAGCTGGCTCGGCATACAAACAGTCCTTGTCGGGCAATACCATACTCGGGAGCGTTGTCGGTAGTGTTGCGGCCGCGACTTGGTACAAACTGGTATCAGACGCCGCCGACGACGAACTCACCGACATCGGATACGCAGTGTGTTGTTGCGACGAAGCTGAGTAGGTGAGGTATTCGTGGGGAGGCCAGCTGGAATAATAATGCAGCTGTGGAGATGGCGACCGTTGTGAGACTTGGCGATATGGCATCGGTATCGAGCGTTCATGCTGGTAAAAATATTGACCTTGAGGTAGGTCTGGCGACAGTTGACGGCCGACGTTCACGGCTGTTTGCAAATCTCGATTGCCGTGCGACCGCTTTCTCTGGTGAGGCCGTGTGCTCCGGATAACAAAGTCTTCGTGCTTCTGCTCAGGGGAAGTAGACTGGCTTTGCGATCTGAGCTCAAGGTCTTCCAGCTTCCGCTTCAATTTCTTGCCTATCATGATGTTAGCACATGGCTAGAATACCGTGCACAATCATAGGAAAGGACATACGGTAATTCCTTTGAGCAATGCGATTTTGTATTCGACGTCGCTCCGCCAGATCAGATATCTTCGTCCAGTCTTCATCCGGATGGGCGCTGGCGCAGAAAGCGCTGCTCGTGCTATGCGTGGAAGTAGATTTTGAGCTTGTGGAATATGAAGACAAGAAGTCACTGCCGGAGTCGTGAGTCATCTTGAACAAAGGTCAAGAATGCGAGCTGGTACTACTGAAGAATGCTCTTCAAGGAATAGATCGAGGCAGTAGCTGAAGAAGGTAACGATTGATAGTGCGTCCACAGGGCTGAATATATCATGTTTCCACACTGCAGCAACAGCAACCAACTAGGAAAGGGTCTAGGGCTGCAGGCTTATTCCTCCAGATGACCCATTCCCCAACGGCTATGAGCGACGGTGTGCCCTAGCCGTGTGCATGGCGGAGTGTCTGGGAGTTCCGGATGGAACCTAAAGCGGCAAGTATCTTAGAGAGGACATACTGCACGACGATTGGCCATGGACAGTAATAGTACACTGAGGAGGCGGAGTCCATGGCAGGCACAATGTGGTATATTTCAGCCTTACAAGTGCGAAGCCTTTGTCAACATTCATGCCGCTAACGGAGCGCTCATCCAAGGCCCCGATAGTGCTGCATACGATGTGAGCCAGTCTAACCAAATACCACAAGGCTGCAGGGCGCAGGGACTCATACCGTCAATCCTTCCAAAAGTTGTTCGAGAGCCAGCTCCACGCCGCAGACCGACAGGAAAAGGACGCTGATTGGCTTTCTAACTCACGTTGGTATGGTCACCCAAGCTTCCCGCTTCGCTGAGAGTCGGTCAGGTACGTGGGGCAAGTCCATAAGCCGTCCGAACAGCCTCACCAAAACGTCAACCGGGCGACTTCTCGCGGTGCGAATTCGGTTCCTGCGCAGCCCCACCTCTGACAACCCCTCAGTTACGCGCCTACAAATGAAACCAACATGAAAGCGGGAAGAGCCCGAGCACACATTGGAGGAAGCTACGCGTGGCCCTGCCACTCTCCTGGCCAGCATTCAGTGGACCGAGCAAACGGATGCTGCGGAAGCGCATGATCAATCATATCGAGTTCCTCCGGAACCCCTCTCTCGTTTAAAGCGGAAGATTCGAGCTCAATCGAGATTCACGAGTGCCTTCATGCTGCCCATCACCTACTTGATAGTATACGCGACTGGGGGGCTACAGAGCAGATGCGGAGAAATGATCGGGGACGCCGACTGACGTTCCAAATGTGGCTTCGGGGCTCGCCGTTGGAGGCTGTTTCCCAAACCAGGGGATCGTGCTCCACGACCCTGTGCATAAAGCCGACAACAAGCCACATCGAGACACGAGTCAAGATCAGCCCTAGCCAATCGCGACATTCTCTCTTCGTGATATATATGGCACGTGATGCGGGGGTCGACACGGCATGACTATATCCCGGCTTACGAGCCAGGGGCATCAAAGGACGAATTTGGCATGATTACTGCATTGAGTTGCGACTGCAGCGCCTCCCTGTTCGGCCCTACGAGGCTTCTCCATACATCTCAAACGTAAAGAGCCACGTTATCGACTGGGGTTTCATATCCATCAGCCTCATCGCCAGCCCTACCGATGATGCCGTTCAGTAACTTCAGTTTGTCGTAAAATACTTCACCTTCTAAGGGGGGACTTGTTCCTCGCTTGACCTATCAGGGTCTGCCCATCTATGATTTCGTGAGAAGGTGGCTGCTATGCGGCTGTCGGCCTGGGACAGCACACAATTCTTCTCCAACTCCCCTTCCAGAGGCAACGAAACGACTGACAATCACCTTATCAAGGAATGTTGAGGTTGGGCTAAGCACTTTAGCCTGGGTGGAGAACCCAGCAGGGCTACTTAACTTAGTGTACGATGTACTGGAAATGACTCAAGCCTCTATCTCCTTTCTGTGGAAATTCCCCGCTCGTAAGATCTTTACCAATAAAAAGAACAAAACACCATACAGTATCTTCGGGCCGATGAGGTTGAGTGGGCTGACTGCAGGTGTTAGGTGTGGCTCATTACGATGCAATGCATGCAGCCCTACAAGGGCCCGACTGCAGGTGGGTTTATATCAACAGGGCAGTGAAGAGCTGGCTTTGTCCACCTGTTTGCTGGGCCCTGTAAGCGCTCGTGGATAAATGTCGCTCAGTCTTAGGTAACTAAACCCCGCAGAAGAGGCAACGTCAAAGCTGGGTTGGTCCTGGTCAAGGTTGGAGTTACTTCCAGTCTATTCGTTTTGCTTGCCCAATCTTCCCCGCCTCCCCACTTCAAATGAATCACGAAAGGAAACAAACAGAGCAAAACTGACTTCGCTCGATTACTTACGCCTACAATATGGCATATGAAGCTGCGGACGGGATCTCTGTGTCATTCTCGGCTATCCTCCTTTTCGATTACTTTCCCTTTTGGGCGCTTGCATATGGGCCATAGTTTTGACGGTAGAGTAGGCGGAGACGAGAAACATCACAAGAACACTCCTTGCAGAGTAACATCTCACTGTCGTTGTCTCTCCACCGCTGTTTTCGAATAGCTTGCGGCTTAGCCGCCTCGCTTCTTCCGTAATTCTTGGAAGTTGCCTTGTTCTGGCTGATGTCAGACTTGGATTACCGCAGTGTCACCGCTTCCGCCCTACGACGCGTGACCAAGTGTGCCATTATTACTCCGCTACTGGAGACCAAGGTTAATGCATTTTTGAAAACCTGTAGCACCACATGGTTTCTTTCTTACAGGTCTGACGGGCTTGGCTTTCCTAACCCTATGCTCACGGAAGTCACTTAATCCTGCCCGTTGTGACCCTCAATCAGAGCTGCCTTTCAGCAGTGTTACCGAAATCTCGGCAAATGGCTCCGCCACTTGTATATCCCTAGGCCTAGGGCAGCTGCGCCTGGACAAGAACGTGTCCTGGACTGCGCATGATCACTTTTACGGCTTTCGCTGTGCACTCTGCTCTTCAGGTCACAGCCTTGAAGCCAAAGAGCTTCGTGACTGGGCAGCTTGTGGAGGAAATGCTCAATCCCGGAGAAACTAGCGACGTTGATTCGAAGCTGTCATTCGAAAGACTCCTGGGATGAGAGGACTGCCCACACGACTTTGCACACGTCTAATATTCCGTCTTGATGATGAACAGGTGCCCCTTTTCTCTCTACTCTCAGATTGACTGGCATTCTTCGGCTTTGATCGCGTGCTTCGCTCCGCCATTCACCTACGACGATCCCTCCGAAAAACCTCCCGTCTCGACGAACGAAAAGCTCACAAGCGATGAGACTACGCCTCTGAACTGACTGTACACTTGGACTGAGGAGAAGCGTGTCTGCCAGCACAGACCTGACTGTGTTTTGCCATCGAGAGTCTAGCTGTCGTAGACTTTGGCTCTTTTGCTTTAGGATTCCTGTTCTTTCGCGAAGAGCTGATGGTCTTGTTTCTTGCGCACAGTCACGGCAAACCACCGTCTCCTATGATCCACTGTTTTCTGCTGATGCGCGGCTAGGCACATCTACTTACTGCCTTCTCCGATTCGAACCATTGCATGAGTCTCAACGGCGCTCAATTGTCTTGGGCCATATCCATCAGCTCACAAAGATCATGGCTGCGGCGACGGCGAGCATCACTACAAGCGCCATAACAGGGCAAGTTGGACCCATTATGTACACCTTTCCGATGCATGACAGCTAGGAGATGAAGATTATCATCCATGGAGTACAGCAGCTTTCAGCACCTCATCCCGACATAAAGCGCCGAACTCATGGTTCCCTAGTACCAAATATACGTGCTCGAACTTAGCCAATCGGATTTTAACGAGGGTCTGGAAGTTTCCAAGGTCGGCCGAATGCCCACATCTCGCGCAGATGACCTGGGTGTTATACTTGAGGAGTGAAAGCTCAGGGACTTGCCGACCAACCTCGAGTTGGACATCCAACATAACTTGGAATTGTGCCTAGCCCGGACGGCAAGCTGTTATACCTCCACGCCATTGAGACTGCATCTATCGGTGTCTCATATGTTAAACTCCGTTAGAGGGTTACTAGGGCTGTGGCATGATCTTCAAAAATGCTTCCGGGTGGACCATTTTCAAAAGTGAGCGTCGATGCTATCTTCCGTGACGCATTTACGCGGCCGCCTTCAGTCAGATCAACACTCTCAACCACCATGCTTTCTTGCGTCTTGTTAGACTTGGCGCATGGGTCTCCTTGTACAGCAACCAAGTTCAGATGGAATGCCTGGCTAGGCCTCCATCCGTCAGGGCCATCCACTGTTACCCCAGACAGGTACAGCTATATTTCACACCGCTGCAGGTCACAGAAGCCGCTGAACGACTCTACCCAGTATTGTCTGTGATATGCACAGGACGTTTCAAATACTCGAGCGATCATGGTCCTACTCAGCCAGATTATCCTACCTTCTTACGTCGCTCAGGAGTTACGATGTTATTCACAGCAAATCAAAAGAAAGGTAAGTGCAGATGTAGCTGCGCCACTGCCGCCACATCGACAAACTTATCCTGACCCCTCGTCTGGATTGCCGCATGAGATTCCCTTGTCCAGCTCCAAGGGAGAGATGTAAAGCTTGTGCCACCTGGAAATCTTAGCACGTTCAATACGTAGCAACAAGCAGTCAGGGAATGCCTGCACGGCCGTTAACGAAGCTTGAACAGCAGCCACCGGTGACATATTCGAAGTTTATCTGCGCTCCTTCGGCAGAAGTCCGAGGCCGGCTGGAGTCCGTGTTACATCAGAAACGATACGGAGTAGATAATGAAATATCCATAGGAGTCCGGGACGTGATTCGGAGGCAGTGCCAAATCCTACACCTCCAGCTCTCGTTGCTAGAACGCTGAATACCGCAAGAGGCAATATACCGTACACGCCAGACTTTCAGAGCCATACTGGATGGGGAATCAGGGATTCCAAAGAGTACCAACGCGCGGCTGTGTTGAGGATCGAGCAAAATGCGGAATACAAATGGACGAAGGATTCCGCGAAGTGAAACCCGGCCGATTCATCTCTCCGAGAAACGGTTGCGATTAGCTGTCGGAAGACCCACTCTACCCATGTTCGACCGACGCTCGCATCTGACATGTGCGGAAACGCGCGGGTATCATGCACGACTTACGAGCGACGCCTCAAGCGTTTGCTGACGGATGAGGCGCGAAGAAGGTGCTGACTCGGCCTACTTCATGGGTTCCGACAAGCTTTCTGAGATCTTACCCACCTCCGATGGTTGATGATCTTGCAATTTTTGACAAGTTGCAGGGACTCGGTCTCCCTCAGGTCCCGCTGCGATGTCAACCCTCAGGTCTACCACAGAAAACGGATAACCACTCCACTCCCCCCACTGGACTAGCGCCATTAGGAATCAAACCTACCTAACTTGGAATATGTATTCCCGTGCGCAACCACACCACGTCTGCCCCTGCATACGATGAGGGATAGTGCGTCCACATGGACGGGATCTGGAGTTCATCCTGGGACTTGTAGATCAGACTGCGCCTCCTCGGAAGGATTACACCAACGTACAGTAGTGAGAACCGTATCTATCGCAGCATTGACCGTAATGGGAAAACGTGGCAACAGCCGCGACATGTTACCGACTTAGGAAACTTCTCGGGTACACGTCAACCCTAAAAGTCAGGCCCCTTCAACCGCTCTCTCGGGATGAATACATTATTCAGGAAGATTTAACTCCTTGCCCGCGCTCCTTTCAAGTTCCCTGCACTTTCCTATAGACAAATCATATCTCCACGGTGAGGCCTTTGAAGATAGACAGAGAATCCCGGAAAATATACTTGATTCGACCATGATAGGCGAACAATGTAACGCAATGCGTGGACGGACCTTGGAAGGTGATCTCGTACGACATTCCTATCTAATCCGACACATACTGTTACATGCACTATTGCGCCTTCTTCCCCTTCTCTTGTGCCGACGCGCTGTAGAGCCAAACACCCACGAATGCGAGCCAGCCGGCGACAGTGCACCATATCCCGGCAATCCATACCCACGCACCGCTGATCCTGTAACTCCTTGGCCACTCGTCGTGGGCAATATGCCTCACCGTCACTGTCCTTTTCTCGTCGATGTTGGTAAAGAATGGACGCTTGTAGTTGACGCGGAAGTTGAAAATGCCGTGTTGATCTGGTAGAGTGAATGTCGTGCCAAAGATGGTGCTATTGGGCGTAGTGTCCACCGCGTGGAGCGTGAGGCGGTGGAATGGAGAAAGCATCGTGCATTCCAGTTGAACTTCATCGTTGGCAGGTGGCAGAAACGGTGCCCAATGGTCCATCATCCATTCAGATAATTCAATGGCGTAGGTCTTGCGCCGAACTGTCAGTCTTGGTTTTTATCTCCGGCATGGGAGTAGTAGACTTACCACATCGTTCTTGACCCTGTATATCTTAGGGTTCACTTCAAAGTACTCAACAGAGCTGTCGTTGAGCGGAACCGCAGCACTGACCCCCTCGCTCAAATAATGCTGCAGTCTCCCAACCTTCAACACACCCAACTCCTTGAACGTCCAGCCCGTAAGCTCAGTCGCAAAGCCTCGGTTGCTGGTCATCATTTCCTTGTCATTGTGCTTGACCTCTGCATCGAACCACTGATCCTTGAGAATCTCTACAGAACCCAGCACGGTGAAGCGCGCCGAATTGCGAGCTTGCATGGCCGAGATCAGCGCTATCTGCTGTCCAACAGCAAACACATCTTCCACTGCCTCACCCTCGTCCTTCGGATTGTATGTATACGCCGTGCTTGGAGCGCGCAGAATGGGTGCAAGCAGAGGACTCGCGTTGCCGAGGGATTGCCCTACTGCGCGGGGAACAGCGAGAATACCGGACCCGCTGAAGAAGTTCTTCACATCATCTCGCAGTGATTTTGGTAAAGGGGCGAGGATGACATCGTGCTTCTCGCTTGCAGATAGTGCATCGTAATTGAAATGGTCGACTACGACACTGTTGCGGTCCGGAGGGAGGTATATCTCGAATTCGAGGAGGAGGGATATTACGGCGCTTGGGGTGGCCGAGGTGCCGGAGAGGGCGAGGAGGATGTTGCCTTCTTTGTTTATGAAGTCGAGGAGGATGTTGGGGGTAAGGGCTGGTCCAAGACCTTTCGATTTAGGAGGGAAGAGGAGTACGTGATCGTAGGCCCGTTCGCCATGTTTGAACAGAGAGAGCTTTTCGCTTTTAGGTGAGTCGAATGTGAGCTGATATCCTCGATCTAGGGAAGGCCTGGTTAGTCCAGTCAGGTCACAGCGGGTTCAACTGATAGTTTCTTACTTTCAAGGTCTAACCAAAACTTCGAAAAATCATCTTTCTCCCCAGACTCCTCTAGGACAACCAGCAAGCGGTTGCCGCTTGAGCTCAGCGCCTGGACGAGGCACACAAGTGCCAGGAGCACTGAAAACAACAACACCTTCATACTCCGCCCTGCAGTTCAATTGTCGCGACGTTCTGACAAGAGAACAACTGTTTGTTCCAAGCCCTTGGTCCCCTCCGTCCCGCGGTTCCAGGATTCTCCGGTTTCCGAAAGCTGGGGAACCTCAAGCTTCACAACAGCGGAATTACAAGTCGTCAGCATCTTAAAAGCGATCCAACCATCATTGGCCTCCGAAACCACCACGAGTAGGGAGATCATCCTCACCAACTCTATCCGCTACTGCGCACAAACCCAGAAGCCAAATTCAGCAGCTCACCCACGATGTCGTCCCCGCGCTTCTACTCCCAACCCGTCCAATACATGCGCTGGGCTGCGCACGAAAAGCCCGCCATCTTCTGGTCTATGGTCGTTGGATCGATAGGTCCTGTGATGATGGTTGTTGTGCCACCAATAAGGAGGAGATTTGGTGATGGGCCGCGGCCGCCGATTCCATTGACTTACCCAAGTAAGTATCTAATGGCACGTTGATCGAGATAGCGAGGAGAAGTCATTCGTCTGGAGTGGCATGGGATCATCCAGAACGGGACGACTGGAAGTTGTGGAGTGTGGGCTGACTCCTACCCTTCAGTACCTAAAGGGCCGCGGAAGATACCGGAAGGTTTCGATGACTGAGCTGAGGATGGAGAGGAGGTGAAGGATAAGGAGACAAAATAATTGTACTACTGCGGATTCAAGGGAGGAAGTTCAGAAGCAGACAGGAGATAGTCGGGCGTGCTTCAAGCCGATATGAGGGACGCCGGGCGGACAGCGTCACATTAGATTCCCTTCCTCAGTGCATATATGACCGTTTATTGGCTGGAAATATCAGCGAGGTGAAGTACTGCTCAATGCTGCAGTGATTTCCAAGACTTTGCCCTTGTTTCGACCCCTGTCATGTCGCAATGATACCTAGAGATAAGAGTAGAATGCATTCTACCCAGCCGAGATTCGGCATGCTCAAAGATCATCGTGAAACACCTGTTAAGACTATCCAACGGCCTGTCAGTCGTCGAACCTATGCCTCAGGATTGGCCAAGATCTCTCCTCCGTTCGTCTCAAATATGCGCCTCGACTGAGATGACGACTCTTCAGTTCACTGGAACGTTGTCGCCTTCATTCGCTGGCAACTCCATCCGTCACGGACGGCTCAATACGCAGATCTCATGGTAGTCGCACTGTCCTCGTAGTCATCGTGCATGTCTTCATTCTCATTGCTGCGCATGCTAGGGACCATCGGCGCTGCCAGCTTCTTCTTGTGCCAGGGCAGATCCTTCCTCTCCACCTTCGTGCAGGTCAGATATAGCACTGGATACTTCTCGATATCAAGCTGGCTGGTGTTCTCAAAGAGAGCCTACAAACACATGAGCTTCCATAGCCTGGTGAAGTTTGACAAACCAAGGATAAAGAATAAGCAATTACCTTAACAAACGGCTTTACACCCTCCTTGATGGCGCTCAGATGGTTCTCGAACACTGCTTGGCCTTTCTGTGTCTGAAAGCCGTCATTAGCGATGGATGTAGGATTCAAGTGAGTGAGAGGGTAGCGAATACCATTGGGAAATATTGATGAAACGAACCAACAGCGGCCTTGTCCAGGTACGCTTGACCGCCTTCGGAGATCTTTTTGTAAAAGTCATAACCCCCGTCTTGCGCATGATGATTCTTGTCTTCGCATATCATTTGCCCCATCCAATGCCTGAATAGCCCAATAGCCATCCAGCTCATGATGTCGTTGGAATAATGAGCTCTTCCAATGTCGGATGCATCAGAAGGTCGCTGCACGGCTGCAGGATAATGGCCGCAGATGCGAATCTCGATAGCGCGCTTCATTTGGTTGAGCTCGACATGCTTGCGATTGCAGAGGGCCGCAATATCATGAGAGTAGAGAACAAGCTGCTCCTTTGCCTCCTTGCCCAGGGTCTTCCACTGCCCAACCAGATGCACGATCGCCTCCTTGAATATGAATTCGCTCTTCACCCGCTCGGCCAACCCTACCCATGCTGCCGCATTACTACTGACACTTCTGAAGAGCACTTGTCCTTGGCTGATGAGAGCGATGTCGATAGGCTTGGAGACGACGCGGACGCAACCGAGGTACTCTGCGACTTCGACAAGTCCCATCGCTTGACGCAGGATTGCTGCAATATGCTCATCGTGCATTTCGAAATCCAAGTTGTAGTAAGCACGGAAGACATTCTCGTAGTGGAGGAATAGCTCGCGGGGGAGTTTGCCATTGTCGATCTCCGGCAGCAGTGTGCCCATGTAGGTGATGCGGCCGCGTTCGTCAACAGGCTAAAGATTCGGTGAGTTAGCGGGTGCAAGCTTGGTTCCCGAGTTACTACTTACGCGAGAAGCGAAGTATCCAGTACCGCTGGCACCAGGACGTGGAATGTCGGTCAGTTCCAAACAGTAACGGATAACCGCACCATCTCTCACGGCCTTCCGGGTTAACAACGCCCCATGTTCCTCGGCTAACATGCGAGAGAGTATTGGTGAGTTGCGTCGTAGAACACCGGAATGAAGCTGGAACCTTCTTGATGCTGACAGGATGATCATGACATCGCCGTCATTGTAGTGAGGAAACTCATCGTTTGGAACTTGGCCGTTGTGCATTTCCTCGTCGGCGGAGCCAGGAAGAGTCCCAGCGGAGAGCAGGCCATCCTCATAAGACATATGACCGTCCTCCATATTGTTTGAGGCTTGAGTGCGAATCTGATGCGGTGATGACACGGTAGTGGAGTGAGTGGTGTTTTGAGCATGAAATATGGTCATAGTGTAAGCGAAGCTAAGGAGCGAAGGCTTGGTAGAAACGTTGTGAAAGGCGAATGAATAGAGATGATCTGAGTAATCCTCGGTTGTGGTGTCTGCTAACTTTTGTGAATTTCTATTGATTACCTAGGCAGGGACCAGGAGTGAATTCTGTGTGGACTGACCTGAATTGAGCTTACTGGGGAAGAAGTAAATCTAAGTATTAATTTTGAGGAAGGAAGCGTCTTCAAGCGTCCAGAGTACAGAGTCAAATTCGAAATCGAAGAATGAGATGAGTGACACCGCCAAGCGTTGTTTCGCCGTTCGGGTTAAGTTGCACATGCATTTCAAGTACTTTAGACCCCTGAAGGCCTCCAGGTGAGTATTTCACTTGAGGCCGCGTAGGCAAACCGAATATAAGGTCAACGTGCGCTGCCCATGCCGACTCAGGCAATCCCATGATACTGGAGGTCTCTAATGAGATTTTCACTTGAGGCGCTTAAGGAAACGTACTTGCAAGGTCGACATACGCTGCACATGCAGACTCAGGCAACCTCATTGTACTGGAGGCCCCCCCGATGATTTTTCCTTGAGTCTTCGTTATGATTTCAGAGGACTCAACAGTGCTACGGCGCTGCTAGAACACAGTGTTGCACACGCATAAAGGTCATTGCCAACGTTTTCCCGCAGGTGCAAACTTCGGAGGCTAATAATGCATTCATCCGACTGGTACCGTCAGATAGAATATTCACAACAGAATCGTGAATACGCGTGGCAGCTGATGAGATCGCGGTGGAGGGACTGGAGTTTAGTGCTCGGTAGTCAAAGTCATTCTTCCATGCTTCTTCATCTTCGCCCCCGTGGGACTACTGTTCCCTTGGAGTAAAGGTTTGGCCTGCGATGTGTAAGACGTTCAGTCTTCCTGGAAAGCTGGAAACCAATTCGCCAGCACCCCGCCATGATAATTGGGAGCTATGCTGGTCGAACATCACACGTCCGATAGAGCTGGTCTTGGATTGTGACGGGCTTCAGGTTTGAAAGCAAAGGACAAAGTAATGTTGCCGCAAATTTGCATAGCAAACTTAGTCGTCCGGGACTGTCTATAAATTCAGAGCAGTGGTTAAAGAACAGCATTCAAACCTGGACATGACTTCAATGCCATGTTTGCTTACTCCCTGAAGATGTACTAAGGCTGCACTTCGTTCAGCATGCGCAGATATGCTGATGAGCACCTGGGAGCAATTCTCCTCACAATTCTGCAAGCCATGGCGTTTGATCGAGGATTTATGTTCTGCCTACTGCCAGCTTCCGCGAGTCCACCTCCTCACCGCAATAGCTGCAACCGCCATTGTCGCCGCTGTCAGCGAGATCTTAACCACAGCTTTCGCCACTGCAACCCACCACATCTTGGCATGAAGATTCACAAAACCTGCTGAATCGTTTATCCTTGGATAGTCTCCTTCTGGTTTCTCCTTTTCCAGGAACTCGCACAGAGGTCCCCACCCCTCGGACGCCTGAAATTCCAACAATCTCTCCTGCGGCACCACTCTCCTGACATGCTCGTAGTGCTCGATGTACGTAGTTTTGAGTTCTTCGTCCAAGATTGGAGGACCGTGGCCACACAACGCTCGGAGTACTACCTGCCCGAAAGAGTACCAAGGCCCAGCTAACCAAGGGCGCCACGTACGGCCAGGAAGGCCAAGCATAGACCTTGAAGGCGGTGTTCTGCATGCTCCGCACCCAGCTATCGACGTTGCGGTTCGTAAGTATGACCTTCGCATCCGGGTACGCGGTGACCAGTTCGTCGACGAACTGAATGCATGGCACGTCGGCTACGGCGTCATAGCTGCCCAAGACGACGTCGAATTCGCGCCTTCCCCACGGTTTGCCTATGCCATTGTATTTTGCGTTGAGAGCTTCTATCCACAGTCCGAAATGTCTTGGAGGTTCCTTGATAGCTTCAGCCATGTGGTAGGTTCTGTAGCCTAGCAGACCCAAAGCCGTGTACATGCTCAGGGTGCCTGTGCGTGACATGCCAAGGACGAGGACTTTCATTGGAATGGAGCGGGAGGAGGTCTCTTTGTCGACCAGACGTGATGCGTTCTTAGACATGGTGACTCTGAAGAAATGCCCTTAACGTGCGGGTATGAGCTTCTTAGAAGTCTCGTAAATCAACAAGCTCGCCGTGAGAGGTGAGAATCAGGAACGTGCGGGTGCAGTGGGATGCGGCTTCAGGCTGAAGTGACAGGCCGTGGCCAAACATATTTATACCGAGGACCTGGTACTGTGGTACATCGAGGCTGGGATTATGGAGATGATTATGGTATCTGACAGTATTACATGTCAGCCGTTCACTAAATTTGGAACACAAGGATTAAGGCAGGAGTTTATGCGATTATACGGGACAAGATACGTGCACAGCATAGTGACCAAATTGTTGATGATTGACTTGCGGACTGCGTACTACTGGCTCATGAGGTCTGCTTTACCAAACGTTGCACCCTGGAAGGGTACGGAATGCTATGTTGAGCAAAGGGCGAAAACAAAAATCTGAATTCCTAACTCCTAATTCTACTGTGCTATACCTAGCCTTTGAGGCTGCCTCACCTCCTAACCTATTCTTATCTTCTTTAGTAGAGGTAGGGTATTATCTAAGGATAATAAGGTATCTTATATATTATTATATTTTTTATAATTTTATAACTAATCCTACTAATAGTAATTCCTATATACCCTATAGAAGTTATTCCCTAATAAAATATATTCCTAAGTCTATTATTAGCTTTATATAATTTTATATAAGTTAGGATATACTTACTTTAAAGGGTCCTCTCCTTTCCTTTACTTTCTTCTCTAATTAATATTTAAAGTAAGGTAGATAATTTAGGGTACCTCTAGATTAGAATTAGTATAGTAGTATATAGAATTTTAAATCTTATAGTACCTTAATTAAATTAGAAGTACTTTAATATATAAAGCCCTTTAAAGAATAGTAGATAGGTTCTACCCCTCCTTAATAACTATATCTTACTAATATTTAAAATTCCTTATAATATATCTCTAATCTTTATCTAAGATAAAACTAGCTTTATCTAACTTTATATAAACCTATTAGTATAGTACTATAGTTAGGGGGGGGTCTTACCTTATCTCTATCTATACCTACTATATTATTATTATAATCCTAATCTAAGACTAAGAGCTTAGAGTTATATTAGACCTTTTAGAGTTATATTAGTCCCTAGCTATATTAGAGTTTTCACTCTACTTTATATATTCTAGCTTTCTCTCTCTATACTTTATCTTATTATTATCCCTAGGGTTAGTTCTAGATTAATTAATTAAGTTACTACCTTACTACTAGGTCTAGAGGACCTAGTCTAGGTATTATATATACCTTGCTACTAGCCTTAGGGGTCGATTCCTTATATTATAAAGTATTACTCCTCTCTTACCTTAGATAGCTATAGATTTTCAGATCTAGCTATCTACTATAAGTCTCCTAAGAGGTTCTAAGCTATCTATAACTATATCTATATCCTATCTAAGTTAAGTTTTATACTTTATAATTCTTTAATAACCTCCTAGAAGCTTTCTAGTAGCCTATTTACTACCTAGAAGTTATCTATTCACCACTATAAATTTCCTATAGCTTCCTATAGCTATCTAGGAGCTCTATCTAACGCTCCTCTCTATCTTATATCCCTTCTAGAACTATATCCTAAACTCTATAAATTTCCTATAGCTATTTAAGAGCTCTATCTAATACTCTACTCCATCCTAGACCTCTATTCTAGACTCCGTGAATTTCCTATAACCTTCTAGGAGCTCTATCTAACGCTCTACTATATCCTATATACCTTAAAAGAGGTAGAATTTTAGGAGAATTTTTTTTAAGAGATAACTAAGAGGCTTAGGGTACTAGGGACTAGTACCTTTAAGGGGGACCTAGGGGATATAAAATCCCTTAGGGAAATAAAGGCTAGAAGGAGACTTACTTCTTAGGATAGAAAGATAATACTTCTAAGGAAAAGATAAACTAATAGCTATTTAGTAAGAGTTAGATCTAAGAGTTAGATCTAGGTCTAGGGAAGACTAAGGTCTAAGAGTTAGACTTAGGTCTAGAAACTAGAGTTGAAGGACTAGGCTTAGGTTTAAGGAATCCTAAGACCTAGGACTAGACTTAGGTCTATAGACTAAGGGCTAAGGAATAGACTTAGGCTTAAGGAAAATCTAGAAAATTTTAAAAGTTATTTTATATTAAGTCTTAGGAAAAGTTTTAAGTCTTTAAGAGTTTAAGTCTAAGATAAGAGAACCTAGAGCTAAGGTCTTATAGGAGCTTTAACCTACTTAGGGGGGACCTACTTAGAGGGGACCTACTATTATAATCCTAATCTAAGACTAAGAGCTTAGAGTTATATTAGACCTTTTAAAGTTATATTAGTCCCTAGCTATATTAGAGTTTTCACTCTACTTTATATATTCTAGCTTTCTCTCTCTATACTTTATCTTATTATTATCCCTAGGGTTAGTTCTAGGTTAATTAATTAAGTTACTACCTTACTACTAGGTTTAGAGAACCTAGTCTAGTGTTATAATTTAATACTAGGACTAAGGTTAAGGGTTAGGATTATTATTAGACCGAGTGCTAGAAGCCTATAAAGGGTTTTTAGTCCGCTTCGTAAATGTCAGGGATCGACCCCTAGGGCCAGCGGTAAGGCATAGACGATACCTAGACTAGATCCTCTAGACCTAGTAGCAAGGTAGTAACTCGATTGATTGACCTAGAACTAACCCTAGGGATAATAACAAGACGAAGCGTAGAGAGAGAAAGCTAGAATATACAAAGCAGAGTGAAAACTCTAACACGGCTAGGGACTAATATAACTCTAAAAGGTCCAATATAACTCCGAATCCTTAGTCTTAGATTAGGATCGTGATAGTATATTCTAGCTTTCTCTCTTTACGCTTCGTCTTATCTATCTAGCTAGGTATTACCTATAGATAATCTATAGTCTCTATATCTACTCTATATTCTAGTCTAGGATTCTAGGCTACCTAGCTACTAACCTTAATATTATAAAGTGTCTACCTACTTTACTACCCTAGATAGATACTAGGTCCTAAGACCTATCTATCTACTATAGCTCTACTATAGCAGCTATACTTTCTAACTTAGTTGCGCTATATCCTACTAAACCTAAAGCTTTCTATTCTATATTTCATAATAACCCTAAACATCTATAGACAATCGTCTTATCGCTCTACTCCCTCTATCTTAAAGTCTCTACTTAGAATAGTCAACTCTAAATAGAAATTTAATCCCTATATAAATAAGGCCAATAGCTTTAGATAAATAGCTAGATAACTCTTGAATATAATGTCTAACTCTAAGCCGATATCTAAAACCTCTAAGGTCGACTTTAAGCTTCCTATATAGCTATATAGACTCCTACTAGTACCTCTAGTTAATCCTCCTAAGCCTCTATTCTAATACTAGTCTTAGTAGCTCCTACTAAGATTACACTTTCTAAACGCCTCCCTAACCCCGCGGAATTTACTAGCGATTATTAAGACTTTAAACGGTTTAAGAGCTAGGTTTTTAATAAAATAACGGCAAATTCAGATCGGTATTCTATAGTATAATAATATATAGTTTATATCTATAGTTATCTA
>JAGFMK010000173.1:0-60491 GCA_021030975.1 Lichenothelia convexa | reverse complement strand
TATATAAAGAAGGACTATTTTAAGAGGAAAAGAGAAGAAGTAGAAAAAGAACAGCCTATAGGGATATAACCTCTCTCCTTATAGGGTATATAGGATACTTAGAGGATTAGAAGAAGACTATAGAGCTAGACACGCTGTAGAAGGTCGGCTAGGGGCTTATAAAAGCCTAGGTTATTATTTAAATACCTAGTAGTAAAAGAGAGGTGCACGCGCTTATTAATAGTAGTACTAAAGCTAACTTTATATTCTTTATATTAGTAAAGGAATATAGGATTAAGGTTTAAAGTAGTAGTTAATATAAAGTAGAGATACTTAATAGGTAATAGTTACATGTAATAAATAAGTACTATCTAGTATATAAGGTACAGGACTTAAATAGGGCTATTAGGGGGGGTGAAGATCTTTTCTTAGTGTGACTAATTTATAGTTTTAAGCTAATACTAGGTATACCTTAGCTCTACTACTAGAACCCTATACTAGACTTTACTAAGAGATAATTCTAGTAGAGAAAGAAACTAAAGAGATAAAAATAGATAAAGATCTCTATAGTACTAATTACTATAATAGTAGAATTTATAAAGGATATATAGGAGGATTATTTCCTCCTCTTTATAGTTAAGATATACCCTATATAGAAATAGCGCCTAAAATACTACTAGTAGAGTATACTAAGTTTAAAGATGTCTTTTCTACGGATAATACTAGCCTATTACTAGACTATAGGCTATATAAACTCGTAATTAATCTTAAATTTAGTAAGTAGCTACTATATAGGCTACTATATCCCTTATTAGCTACAGAGCTAGCTATCCTAAGAGATTACTTAGAGGCTAACCTCTAAAAGGAATAGATCTAAAAGTCAATGTTACTAGTAGGGGTACTAATTCTATTTACTAAGAAAAAGGATAGTATGCTTAGGCTTTATATCAACTACTACAGCCTAAATACTATTATAATTAAGGATTAGTACCCGCTACCCCTTATATAAGAATTACTAGACTACTTAAGTAGCGTAAAGATCTTTTTAAAGTTTAACCTCTATAATACTTCCTATTATATCTAAATCTATAAAGGCAATAAATAGAAGACCGCTTTCTAGACTAGGTACGGCTACTATAAGTATATAGTAGTACCCTTTAGGCTTACTAATACCCTTAGGATATTCTAGAGTTATATTAATTGTGCCCTCTTAGACCTTTTAGATGTTTCTTATATTATCTACCTAGATAATATCCTAGTTTTCTCCTAATCTAAGGAGGAATATATATAATATATCTAGGAAGTTCTTAAATAGCTATAGAGGTATAAGCTATATACTAAAACCTCTAAGTATAAGTTCTATAAGGACTATATTAGATTTCTTACATTTACTATAACCCCTAAAGGGGTTATTATAGAACTAGAGCGGGTAAAATCAATATAGGAATGGCCCGTACCCTATAGTATTCATAATATAAGAGTCTTTATTAGATTTATAAATAATTACTAATACTTTATTAAAGGCTTCTCCTATATTATAGCTATACTAAACTAGTAGACTAAGAGAGGCCTTAATATAGCTAAGGGAGGTAGAAAGTAGAGGGCTAAAGAAGTAAAGGATATCTAATTAGACCTAGTAGCTCTTATTTCCTTTAAAAGGCTAAAGGAGTAGTTTATAAAAGCACCTATACTAGCCTATTACCGTTCTAATACTAGGATTTAGATAGAAACCGACGCCTTAGGCTATATAATCTTAGAGATCCTAAGCTAACTCTTCCTAGATAGTATAGGGAAGGAGTAATAGTATTATATTACCTATTTTTCTTAAAAGATAATAGAAGTAGAATAAAACTATAACATGTATAATATAGAGCTACTAGTAATTATAGAGTCTTTTAAGTATTAGAGACACTATTTAGAGGGCGTATACTATTAAGTGGACCTCTTAATAGATTATATAAACCTTATATACTTTATAGATACTAAAGTAGTAATAAGGAGACAGGTTAGATAGGTAGAGTGGCTTATAACCTTCAATTTTTGTATCTTATATAGATAGGGGAAGTTAAATCTAGTAGACGCCCTATTACAGCGTCTAGATTATAGGGATAATATCTAAATAGGACCTCCTAACTAGGATTTTATATAGAGTGCGGTCCTATAACGTCTCTAATACTAGCTTTTAGTAGGTAGGACCCTAGAAATAGATAGTTAAGAACTACTTAGGGCAACTATAGGAGTGTATAAATCTACTAGTACTAGTAGTGCGCAACGCTTCGTACCTCTATATTATTAGACTAGGATAGCGGTAGCTAATATAGAAACGGTAGAAATAGAGTATAATTCTCTTCTCTAAAGGATTAAGGATATTTAAGTAGGAGATCTACTTACTAAATACATTTAAGGGAGGCTAGCTACCCCCTAGCCTTTTAGTAAGGGATTAACTCTATACTAGAGATATAACTAAAGAGACTAAGTAGCTCTAAAGGAACTTTAAGAGCTTATTAATAGGGTATTATACTATCTTAGGAACCTATATATGCCTATAGGTGCTATTAGACTTAAGATACTAGGTCGAGGTTATAATAACCCTCTATTAGAACACTTTAGATACGATAGGACTCTAGAGTAGATATAACAAATATTTTACTAGCCTAAGCTTAAAGAGTATATTAAGGACTATATCTATATATGCAAGATTTGCAGGCGTATTAAGGCCCTAAGGTATATACTATATAGCCTCCTAAATATAGAACTAGTACTAATAGGACTATAGAAGGACCTATTAATAGACTTCGTGACTAGTTTACTACCTAGCAAGTTCCTTAGATTAGTATATAACTCTATCTATATTATTATAGATAGGTTTATAAAAATAGTACACTATATACTAGTTAAGACTATAATAACCTTAGAGAGACTTACAGATATCTTTATAAGAGAGATCTTTTAGCTTTATAGAGCCCTAAGGATAATAGTATTAGATAGAGGACTAATTTTTATAGCTAAGTTCTAGAGCTCTCTATATTATAGCCTTAGTATATACTATAAGCTAAGCACTATATTCTATCTACAGATGGATAGATAAACTAAATAGTAAAACTAAATAATAGAATAGTACTTATAAGTGTACTGCAACTATAAGCAGGACAACTAGGCTAAGCTCCTCTATACTACTAAATTTATATATAATAACTCTAAACAGGCGTCTATAGGTGTATCACCCTTCTATACTAATATAGGATAATACCTCTAAAGAGGGGAAAAGGCCCTTAAGCTATAATTAGGCTTCTTAGAGTTAGTAGAAGAGCTTATAGAAAGGATACTTGTACTTTAAAGGATATTAAGAGAGAAACTAAAGTTAGCCTAGAAGTACTAGGCTAAATAGTATAATAAGGGCTAAAAGGTAGCTAGGTTTATAGTAGGAGATAAGGTCTAGCTCTCTATAAAGAATATTAGGTCGACTTAGCCTAAGAAGAAGTTAGACTATAAATAATATAGTCTATATACCATTAAAAATATAATTAATAATTAGATATACCGTCTTAACCTCCCTAAGAACCTCTAAATCTATAATATCTTTCATATTTCTCTCCTTAAACTATACTACTCTAACTAATTTAAGGGCTATAGGGCGGCTATAGAGATAGTCTTATAAGATAAAGATATATTTAAAGTTAAGAGGATTATAGAAGAAAGAATTAAAGAAGATAGTAAGTTAATCTCTTTATACTTCTATAAAGTAGGTACTAGGAAGTTTAGTATATAGGTTATCTAGCTTATAGTTAGGTACTATACTTCTATAAGTAATTTATATAATATAGAAGTTAAGGAAGAGGTATTAGAAACTAGCTAAAAGTCTATTAAGAAGAAACTAGGTACTTAGGCTAAGAAAGGAAAGTAAAAGGTTAAGTAGGAACTATAAAGGCTTATATAGGCTAAAAAGGAGCAAGTACTAAAGGTATATTTTATATAAAACGTCGTAAATATTATAGCTAATATATTTTAGAGTATTATTAAGGCGGAGCCACCCCCTTCTACGCCTATATATAAGTATACTATCTTAAATATTCTATTAGAGTCGCTCTTATTATCTCTAATCTCTATAAACTTAGAGGTAAGATCTCTGCTTAGTAGATATTATATAAGGTTAAGATATCTTTTATAGGAGGAAGAGCCTACTATCTAGTAATTACTAGCTAGAGTACTTATATAGATTAATAGTGGTTATAATTTATAGTAATTTATACACTTAACTTCTTCTCTTATATTTATTTAATTATTAGAAAAAGAAAAAAAGGTTCCTATAATATTATATAAAATAAGTTTAAAAAGATAACTTAATAAAAATCGTTAAATATTTTATATATACTTATTTCCTATTTAGAAGTAAGTAATACGGGTTCTACTAGGGTTTAAACCTAGATCTTTACTTTTAGAGTAATATTCTAACTATTAAACTATAGAGACCTTAGAAAGAAACTCTAATAATTAAAAATATATAGATATATAATAAATCTTTAGATACTAAGATAAATAGTAATAGTAATATTAATTATTTTATAGCTTTATATAATATATATTTATATCTATTATATATCTATATTTCTAATATTAGTTTAAAATATATACCTACTTAATATATCTTAAGATACTAAGATATATAGTAATAGTAATAAATAGCACTTTACAAATTTGTATAATATAATACTTTATTAGTTATTATATTATTAGTTAACTTCTATACCTTAAGAATAATAAATACTTCTAGCTTATTATAACTTTATATAATATTAGGTGTACTTAGTTATTTTATTTATTATCTAAAAAGATATTCTATTCTATTTTGCCCCTAACTAGGCTAGCTACTTACTTACCCACCCTAATCTTATCTTTACCTCTAGATTACTTAGGCTAGTATCCTCTTCCTCCTTATCTACTTTATTATTTATATAGAAGCTATACTAGGTAGACTAATTATCCTATTAATAATTAGTATATACACTATAGAAATTCCTTAGTAAGCTTATATATTACTATATATACTATTAGCCTATTTTATATAAAACATAAGTATATTTTATTACTTACTATAAATAGCCTATAGCCCTCCCCACTTCTCTTCTATAGCTAATAGTAATTATATAGTTTATTATTCTCTTCACCCCTATATATTATTAGTATTAGTTACTTAGTTTTTTATTTTATATAAACCTTAATTATATAAGTAGCACCTTAATATATAAGGATTACTATAAGATATTCTCTAGATTCTTACCCTCCTTAACTATAGCTTCTACTTTAACTTTAGATTCTATTACCTATTTTTAATCTTTATTAGGGATATATCCTCTATCTACTGGCTTTATATAATATTAGTTATAGCTTAGATCAACTTAGAAATTCACTTATACTTATACCTAATACTACTACTACTAACCTAGTCTGCTATCACGATCCTAATCTAAGACTAAGGGTTTAGAGTTATATTAGACCTTTTAGAGTTATATTAGTCCCTAGCTATATTAGAGTTTTCACTCTACTTTATATATTCTAGTTTTCTCTCTCTACGCTTTATCTTATTAATATCCTTAGGATTAGTTCTAGGTTAAGCAATCAAGTTACTATCTTACTACTAGGTCTAGAGGACCTAGTCTCGGTATTGTCTATACCTTACCGCTGGCCCTAGGGGTTAATCCCTTATATCTACTTGAGACTTAGTATCTTACTTACTTCTATTATTTATTATTATTTACCACCTTAGGGAATTAAATTAGGGACTTACTAATTATTTAATTCAGTTAATTTAGAGAGTACTTTTACTAATTGTGCTATTTGTTTTGTCCTAGGACGACTAGAATTACAATTGTTTGAATATATAAAGTCGCATTCGAAAAAGCTGTTGGGGTTTTTTCCGCAGCGTAGCTTCAGTCGCCCGTATTATCGCCCTACGCCCTACGCCCTACGCCCTACGCCCTACGCCTCACGGCTTACGCCATCCATGGATGAGCTCTGGCTGGCCTCTTAACTGTGTCCCAGCGCCGAACTGCATTATTTCACGGCATGATTGCTTGTTCTCGCTGACCAGTATAGGCCTGAGAATTAATGTATGGCTCTCTTCCTGCCACCTGGGCTGTATGGTTCTACCGCGCTTCCTGTTGCTCTCTGCTCCTAGGATGACTTCCGCGTGCCTCAATAGAGATATCAAAGTGAATCAGCCGTTGATGACAGTTTGCAGCGCTGCTATTGAGGTGGCTGCTTGTCGCTGTGCCGAGTCAGGGCAAGAGCTTACAATTTGATGCATGTAAGTGGGGCAAAGTCAAAATTCGTGCTACAATGTAAGACTCGCGAATAAAGGTGGAAAAGAAGTTCACGAAGCAGGTAAGGGGGTCAGTTCAAGTCACTAACTCACGAACCAATACCGCTCGCCTGTATATATGGGGACAGGTTGTATCGCTTGCTCCACCGGGCTGTTGCGGCCTCCTTGGACTATCCTTGCCAAGTTTTGTCGAAGAACATAGTTGATAAGGTAATGAACCTGGAGTTCAGGTGCGTAAAATCTCACAACAGGATACCTCTGAAGGAGGAATCGGCTGCTACCAAGCGCCAATGGAAACTCGGCGCTGATCACGCAACGATCTATATTAAGCAAGTGGAGAAATAAACACGTCGTTGAGTAGGAATGATATGCTATTCCTACTAGAGGACCAGGAGTCTACTTATTAGACCTAAATACATACCTCAATATTTCCTAACTCTTAATATCTAGTCATTTTAAGTCACAAAGAAATCACTTAACTGTAAAACTATCACATACTCGCTACTTCTATTTTTGAAATTTCAACTCACGCTGAACAGACTAGGTCATGAAAGTCCGGTATGACCTACAACGGACTTGCCGTCTCAAGCAAGCATGGTCGGCTCACCTGTTAGGGCAATCATGTACTGCTGCACTCGCAGATAAGATTGCGCCGCACCTGGCTTCTGTGCTACAAACATCTACAGGCATCCATCACCCACCTCGCTCGTTTGCGGTCTTCCGGCAGATCACATGCGCTCAGACATCGGATCTTCTCACGCTTACTAGCGCTACCAACCACAACCCTCGAGGTCGTTTCAAGCGCAGACTCTAACGCGCTCCCAATTTTGCTACCTTATAGCGCGGCTGCCCTTATTCCGACCTCACCCGGCTATGACGCCTCGTTCTACTCGCAGCGACGCGATCCTCCCTATGCGGGAGCCGTACATGCAGCAAATTGTCGATGGACTGAAAAATTACGAATTCCGTACATACCGCCTGCGCCCTTCCGTCAAGCGGATCTGGTTCTATCGCACTGCGCCCCATTCTAAAATTGATTACGTCTGTGAGGTTCTGCCGGCTCGGACGCGTAATCCTGAGGATACGCCGCTGGAGGAGGATGGATTGGGGAATAAAGAGTTTAATGCCAGGGATAAAGATTGGGAGGGGTATGACTTTGCCTACAAGATCATATCGGTCTACCAACTCGAAAAGCCGATATCTTTGCAAGAGATGAAGTTAAAGCATGGGTTCAAGCTTGCGCCTAGAGGGTTGGTGTATAGACCCGAAACAATTTTGGACGAGGTAACTTGGCATCGCCAGATAAGGCTACAGTAAGGCTTTACCTTTAATGGCATGATGGTGGGCTAACCTCCACTAGTTGATTGGAACTTCGGCACTTCGAGGATCTGAATGGCCTTACTGTGAGATACTATTCGTGGATGAGACACAGCGGCAGTTTGCGTGAGATAACCGCTGGGCTCGGGGTGAACAATGAATGAGTTAGAGCAGACATCAATTCTAATCTTGCTCCGCCCGAATCTGGTCTGGCCTTGCCCTGTGGGTTGACCTGAATGGCGACCCGGACGGCCTTGCCCAACCTTTCCCTAATTCGTCGTTTGCAGCAACTTTTGCTTGGGCCAGCTGTGCAGTTCTTCCGCCAGCATGTCTCCGTGTTACTGAACATGTAGACTTTTCAAAGCCCACGAGCTGACTTAAAAACTAACAGACAAGGATCTTCACGGAAGAGTTTGAAGCACAAATGACCGAAGCTAGTTCATCGTATCTGCATCCGACATACATTTGAATCCAGATAAAGCATTCTGACAAGCCCAGTAGCAAAACTCGGGCTGCGGAGGAACTGACGTCGTTCGTGGCTAATACTCCGGAGGAAGGATATGAGTTGTGATGGCTCGGGGAAATAGAGGTCGATGAACCGGTACAATGTGTGCACGGAGTCTGCTTGTGTCAATCCCTTGACGATGTTTCTGTGATCAAAAGCTGAGCCCGTCTTATTATGGCAATCCTATCTCGGATTCTCACTTGTCTTGTGGGGTGCGGACTGATGTCTAGTTGCTTCTACCCGTTACTGATCGATTTGAAGCTTGCATGCATCGAGATTGAAGAGTTATTGAAAGAAGCAAGATTGTTTTTAAGAGCCATAAACCTTAGTGCGATTTCCCATCTTCGAAACGCTTTTCACTGGCCTGGCTGGCGATCCCGATAAAAAGCGCTTAATACGCGAAAGCCTGGCCCACAATCTTCTCGCTAAGCTTCCACAATTTCTCGGCCTCAGCCTGGTCAATTGCATACGGCTTGACCTCTTCCGGCGGGGCGAGCTGCGCATCCTGGAGATACGCTCCATTGTGGTCTGCACGTACTTCGATCAGCGTTGCCATTCGAATCTTGTATCAAAAGGCCGGACATTTTAGAGTGTTTCATACCAGCAAGGCTTGGATCGAAGGCTGCAACAACATGCGTCGCCGTTCCGTGTGCGAAATCTTTAAACTTGAAGTCCGCAGCCTGGTTGTGGCCTAGTTCTCTATCCAGAGCCTCTAAAGGAAATTGTGGTTAGCATGACTGAAATCACCGCGAATGGAGAACAGTTTAAAAATGAGATCGTAGACTTACGCAGCTGCGCGAAATCTGCCTCACTGGAATGTAGTCGTGCGAGATTTGTCATGATAACTCCAGGGTGTAAGCTGAATGCCAACAAGCCCTCCGGCCCAACTCTCCGCGCTAATGCAACTGAAAACAGCATATTTGCTGTCTTAGCCTGTCCATAGGCACGCCACTTGTGGTAAGTCTTGCCCCCCTAAGACGTGTAACTGTCAGGAATTGGGCATTCTAGGACGTCCAAACCTAGGAAGAGAGTCTTGGAGCAATCCATATACCTTGAAATCCCAGTCGTCGAACCTAATGGGACTTAGCCTATGCCCGTCGCTGCTCACGTTGACCACCCTCGCCCCATGACCGCCTGCCAGAATGTTGCTCATGATAAGGTTGGTGAATAAGAAATGCCCGATGTGATTCGTTCCGAATGAAGTTTCCAAACCATCTTGAGTCGTTGAGTACAGGGAAGCCATCACCGCGGCATTGTTGACCAGCACGTCAACATGCTCGTCGTAAGCGTTGACTTCTTCTGCCGCTTCGCGAATCTGTGCTTGAGAGCCCAAATCGAGCTTCAACACGCGAGTCTGCACAGCAGGATGACTGGAGGAAATGGCTTGCTGGGTCATGGCAACTTTGGAAGTGTCACGCCCGGCTAGGATCAGCAGCGCTGGCTGATGCTTGGCGATGGTTTCTACAAAGTGAGCGCCCAGACCGCCAGGCGAAACGCCAGTCGTGAGCACTACCTTGCCCCTGATGTGTTCCGAGAGGGCGTCTGCCACCTCTTCGGCCGTTGTCTCAGACGTGAATCTGGGATTCATCGCTATGTAGGTACAAACCTCGGATTTTGCTACGCCTATTGATTTTCACACCGAGACTGCGAATGTGAGAGAGATTTGTTGATGGAACACAAGGTGTGGTCTATTATCTTCGGTAATGAAGGCCGAATACTAATATAGGGGCGCACAGACCAGGGATGTATGTGAAGGGGCGTGGAGTTCAGGCGTCCTGATGCGTTGGCGGGAAATGTGCTTTACGAATAAGGGCTCCTATCGCTCGACGGCAGGCATTGAATAAACCTTACGCCGGCTGCCTAAATACCTAGGTTCCTAGGTAGATCAGGTATGTACATTCGTAATTCAAGTCCGAGTTAAGACGAGAGTTATCCCAGAGGCCGCGCGCTGCTAGTAAGCTAAGCTTTTGGCTAAGCCTTTTGGATCAGAGCGGCCTTCGTGGCGCAGTTCAGGGTCCGAGGGATCCCTTCTGTCAGCGACAACGAACGATCAATCAACTGGTCCGTCGCAACCATGTGCCCGCTTTCTCGTCCCCGCGCACGGCGCAGCCTTGCTTAAAGCTCTGGAATGGCGTCTCCCACCTTATCTTTGCTCTATCTGCACTTCTTTCTTCCTGCTTACCTTGACAACTACGGTTCGAAGGACTCACAACAGGGCCGCATCCTGGCATGCCGGAGCATTCGCAAATTCAGCTGAATGATGCGATCCTACCTGCCAATCCTAACAGTGGCGGTGTGTACAACCGCCATCAAAGAGTCGACGCCGACGGTGGCCGTATCAGCACCCGAAGCTTGAGCCGGGCTAGTTCCAACGAGCGAGACGTCGATCCGGAAGTTAATGGTGTGGAAGCGCGAGATTTCAAGAAGAAGCAAGTTAGTTATCCGCGCCAACCCTTCCTACTCGGAGCCACGCTGATAAATCGAAGGTCTTCTCTAAGTGGCAACTGTTGTGGTATGGGCAATGCTGCTAAGTGGTGCCCAGCTTCTGATGGGTTGGCTTATTTAGGCTGGCCTATCAATCAACTGGAGTTATCTATGGAGACATAGGAACTAGTCCTCTCTATGTTTACTCATCAACATTTCGTGTCAATCCGTCGTACGACGATCTTCTCGGAGCGCTGTCTCTCATCATATGGTCCCTGACCTTGATGGTCAGTGTGAAGTATGTCCTCATAGTGCTTAGGGCGGATGATGAGGGCGAAGGTGGGACCTTCGCGCTCTTCTCACTGTTATCTCGACATGTAGGGTCTCTCGCACATGTAGATGGAAAGACAATCTAATTTTCTTTAGGCAAACATCGTGCGAAGGGATCCTCGAGAGGAGAGTATGGTGAAAATGGAGAGAGTCCGCACTGGTGATTTGCGAGCTGGCGCCAAGACGACAAGGACCTTCATCGAACGCAGCCGAGTCGCTCAATATCTCTTGAGAGCGATTGGTGTCTTCGGTGTCTCACTCGTAATGTCGGACGGTGTTCTCACACCTGCTCAATCAGTCCTCGGTGCTATCCAGGGTTTGGAAATTGTAAAGCCCGATATTACCACTGCCACGATCGTCGGAGTCTCTTGTGCAATTCTCGTCCTGCTTTTCTTGATTCAACCCTTCGGCACAACCAAAATTGCCAGCTCGTTTGCTCCAATTGTCATAATTTGGCTTCTTTTTAATTTCGCTTTTGGCATTTACGTGAGCATTCTGAGTGCTACTGCTTGTGACTGTGGCTGAACATCTCAGAATCTTGCCGTTCACGACGCCTCCGTTTTGAAAGCCTTCTCCCCGTATTTTGCTGGCTCATATCTGGTTCGAAACCGTACAGAAGGCTGGAAGTCTCTAGGAGGCATCCTCCTAGCATTCACAGGTTGCGAGGCCCTTTTCGCAGACCTCGGCGCTTTCACACGACGTTCCGTACAGCTTTCGTGGCTATGCTTCGCATTCCCGTGTTTGCTGTTGGCTTATATTGGACAAGCCGCTTTTATCGCTGAGCATCCTAGCGCTTGGTCAAATCCGTTCTTTGCCTCCGTTCCGCCCGGGACTTTCTGGCCTAGTTTGATCATCGCCATCCTCGCAGCTGTGGTCGCTAGCCAGGCTATGATCACCGCAGTTTTCCAGCTTCTTGCTCAGGTCATGAAGTTGTCCTATTTTCCACAAATCAAATTGGTGCACACCTCCAGGATATTCTATGGGCAAATATACATTCCATTTGCGAATTGGGTTTTGATGTTTGGTACAGTCATTGTCACTGCGGCGTACAATAACACCACACGACTCGGCAACGCTTACGGCGTGTGTGTCATCCTTGTCACATTCATCACGACATGCATGGTCGCACTCGTTGCATTAATTATCTGGCGCCTTCCACTCGTGGTTGTCATCTTCTTCTGGTTCGTCTTCGCATGTCTGGACGGTGCATACCTCTCATCCGCGTTGACGAAGGTTCCGGAAGGGGCATGGTTCACCCTCGTTATCGCCGTTGTTCTCTCAAGTGGATTCATCCTTTGGCGCTTTGGCAAAGAACAACAGTGGAGAGCGGAAGTCTCAGACCGTTTCCCACTCTCGCACATGCTCACATGTGATGCAGAACCGTCCAAACGATGCGGATCGAACGGCAAGCTGCAACTGACAGAAGCCTTTGGAAGCCATCCTGTTACTACCATACAAGGCATGGCCATATTCTTCGATAAAGCTGGCGCACCGTCAACCACACCAACTGTCTTCATACACTTCCTTCAGAAATTTCACGCAGCGTCCGACGTGATCGTGTTCTTCCATCTGAGACCACTCACTTTACCCACTGTTCCGGTGGAAGAGCGATATACAGTCTCCCGTTGCGCTATCAGCGCTTCTGGTGAGAAATCGTATCCAATGTCGAACTGCTACCGTCTAACTATTCGCCACGGCTACAACGACGAAGTGGTGACGCGAGATCTTGGTATGCTTGTCTTTGAACAGGTCCGTGACTGCATCATACGTGAGGCGGTACAATCTGGTTTGCGGAAAGTGCGTGTTAAGACTTACGAAGACCTGTCGAATGATGTGACCGTACCAAACGTGCCTAACCCAGGCAAATCAGTCAAGGAAATAGAGCCAGCGAATCAAGCGGCGGCGCGGGTCACTTTTGACACTTCCAGCGGTCAGGACTTCGGCTTGACATCGGAACCAAGTAAAAGAAGAGATCACTCGAACCCCTGGCCGACTTTTGATGAAGCGTCCGTTACGAAGAAACTGGCCGATCTCGAACGCGCATACAACAATCAAGTCGTATACATCGTTGGGAAGGAGCAGATGCGTATTCGCTCCCACACTGGCATTGCACGGAGAGTTGCGCTTACCGCCTTTCTCTGGCTTCGAGAAAATACCGGAAGTAGGGTTCAGGCTCTGAACTTGGACGTAGACAAATTGGTAGAGGTGGGGTTTGTGAAAGAGGTTTGAGCGGAATGTTTCCAAACCAATGATTGACTCACGGACTAATCAGTGTTATTACGATAATGTTGCACTTTCTTCGTATCGCAAGTGCGATGTATGAGCTGGATCCACGTCTGAAGCTGAATCTTGCGGGCCTGACTACCAAAAATATTGTTTGGAGATTTAAGGTCTTGACATGTAATTTATGCTGAGCTTGCAGAGATTACAGAAATTGTGTCAGAAGACGACGTTTCAATGATTAAATGTGTCACAAAGGTATTGGACAAGTAGATTGCGCCGTGTCCGACATCTAAGGTAGGTAGATCATACTATGTCCGAGGCTAAACACCGATAACTCCACGATTAGAAAGCACGTACTTGCGGTCTGGAATTCGCACATAAACACGGCGGTTCCCCTCAGTTTTCTTCCAAGTGAATAGCGGACAGAGACTAAGCGTAATACTATAGAAGCACATACCTTACTCAACATGGGAGTGCTGAACGGAGTCTACACTCAGCTGTTCACCAGGCCTCCGTATCCGGATGCCGACTTCTCAGGCAAAACCATAATTGTGACTGGTGCAAATATAGGCCTTGGAAAAGAAGCGGTCAAGCATTTCGTGCGACTTAAGGCCGAAAAAGTCATCGCCGCAGTACGCTCCATTCCCAGAGGGGAGGCAGCCAAGACAGAAATCGAACTAGAGACGGGGCAGTCTGGAATTGTAGATATCTGGGAGCTTGACTTGGCTAGCTATGCCTCAGTGAAAGCTTTCGCCCGTAGGGTTGCAAATGATTTGGACCGGATTGATGCCGTGGTGTTGAATGCTAGCATTGCTCCGGAGAAATTCGAGATGTTTGAAGACAATGAGAGTACGATCACAGTCAACGTTGTTAGCACCGCACTGCTCGCCTTGCTCCTGCTGCCGAAATTACGGGCGTCCGCCGCGAAGTGGGATATAGAGCCGGTCGTGACCATTGTGAGCTCCGGACTTCATGAAACCACCAAATTTCCTGAGTGGAAGACACCGAACTCGCTTGCCACCCTCAACAACCCGGAGACGGCCAGGATGGTAGACCGGTAGGCTATTAAATCGTTCGGAAAGGATCTGCTGGTAGTCAGCTTATATAGAGCAGCTACCAAGTCTCCAAACTCCTCCAAATCTTTGCCGCCCGAGAGATCGCCGACAGATGCACGAACAAGAAGCCGCTTGTCATTGTCAACACTCTCAACCCCGGACTTGCTGATACTAGCTTGACGCGCGATCTGACGGGTGTGATGAAGGTCGGGATAAAGGTGATGAAGGCGTTGATGGCTTGGACGCCTGAAGAAGGTAGCCGGACGCTTGTATTTGCCACAACTGCTGGACGGGAATCGCACGGCGTGTATATTGATTACTGCCTGGTTCAGAAGTAAGTCTCGTTTAGATGGCCAAGGAGAGGAGATACTGAATTCGTCACAGCCAAGCTCTCGGGGCATTTGTCACAAGTCCGAGTGGACAGGAGGCGCAGAAGAAGTTCTGGGGCGAGCTCGTTGAGAAGCTCGAGTCTATTCAGCCAGGGATCAAGGCTGAGCTTTAATATTTCTGTGTGAAGAAACCGGAAATCCCACGAATCTTTTAACAATGGACGTTTCCATTATTGACGAGAGCTTAACATTCCACTATATAATGAGCGTAGGAATACGGAGAGCAACCGCGCACGTACTCTCGAACTCCAAATCTGGCCACAGTTACTCAGCTGCAGCACCCCACGCAGGTGTTCTTGGTAGGATTTAATTAGAGGTCTTCACACGTAAGGTGCAGAAACGTTCCTCGAAATCTCCAGGATACTGTCGAACTCGTCCTTTGGCGTCCGTCCATGGGCACACTCGGTCGCGACTCCAAACGTCAGTCCGGGAAGCACCCTCTGCGCTGTCTTGATCCTCGCTCTTGTTCCCTCCTCGTCCTTTGCATGTACCAAGCCAAGATACAACATAGTCCCCTTCTCTTTCATCAAATCCACAATATTCCGCAGAGGCTCAAAGTACGCATCATTAGATCTGTCCTTGGGAACAGGCATATGAATCCAGTCTACCTTCCTTCCGACTCTGGTCAAGATCTCCTTTGCAACCGCAACCATCAAGCCTGTGTCCTTTGGCTCAATAAAATGCCTATGTCCCCTGTCTCCGTAACATAAATGAATACCCATTTCTACATTCTCATCTACATGCCCGTTCCCAGCAACGCGGATGATGCGAACAACAAAACCAGCGTGGACCGGTTCGAACCATGGCTGGGCAGGTCTACCGTAGCGGACACCCTCCAACATCCCAATGTCAGCTGAGCAGTCCCATTAGATTGCCAAATCCCCGGGGGAAATGTTGTCCTGTATGCGACGAATGTCCCGTAGAAGAGCGGCTTCATAATGCGGTTCCGCGACGGCTTGGTAGAGGGGATCAATTATGCTGTTGATGGTATTGAGGGGCGTAGGTATGCCCACTTGAAATTTGATCTCCTGCGAGATGACGCCTTCCGCCCGCAGAGCCTTGAAGTCATTGTAAGACTTGAGCGCTGCGTCATCATAGGTAGTGTGCAGGTTGGCCAAGCGAGCTTCAAGTTCGTCTGGCTGAATTGACGGTGTGAACTCGGGTTGGAGTCCCGAAATCCTCGGATGTTGTATCCGGGGGACATGGCTGAAAAAGTGGTGTTGGAACACAACGAATTGTTGTCTTTCCCCGGTCTCGCCATCCGGGATACGCTTGAGTCGGTTGGGGAGCGCGTTGCTCAGGGTATGGAAAACGTCAGAAGCAGATGTAAGGGGGACGGAGCCTAAAAAGTGCACGCCAATAGGTTGGACAACTTCTGAGGTCATGGTGAAAAAGGTGGTTGCAAGACTTTTTATCCCTTTGATGCATTATTTACGCTCTTTAACCCAGGCGTGAGCTTACCAGCTTACATCATACAGTGTGGGGAAGGGGTGCGGAGAAGTAAGCACTTTCCACAAGCGGCTTGCGCGCAGACGCACAGTAATTTTTTGGTCTTTCGAGGCACACATGGTTAACATTGGCAGACCACTCCCTACTCCCGCAACTGCAGCAGATATAGGTTGACTGTTGGCAGTCCACTCGCCAAGACATGGACTTAAGTGAGCTAAAGTGCGGGAGTTAGATCCAACGTGCCGAGTTAGACTGTGGCGTGATGGCGCGTTCGCGGATCAAGAAGATCCCTTGACTTGAAATTCCTTACGCCACTTCACCAAACTTCGAAACTAACAGTTATTCGCTTTCCTAGAACCGCCGTAGGCGTCTCTCACTGCTGAGGAGGTAAGCTCCGATTACCTTACGCCTTCAGCGGAGATGTTTAATAGACCTGAGAACCATCATATATCTTGACTGGTGTGATACGATAGACTTGCCCATACGCCTATGCTTCGGTCCTTTACGTGGACTCTAGCTGAAGTCAAACTGCTGTGACATTCGCAAGAAGAATGCCAGCGCTCAGAGGAAAGCCGCACGTGGTACCTAACATACTGTACCTAGGTAAGGGTTGACCACTAGAGTGGGCTCGGCGGAAGAATCTCGGGTTTGCCGGTAGTTCTTCGGACGCCAAGTCCCCGGCGTCGGAATGTGGGGTTGCTGATCCCTGGTGCACAGATGCGGGGGAAGAGCCAGGCGCACCTCGATTACATCTACAATATCAACTTCATCAACCAACTAACCTTTCTTAGCCACGCCTACAGTTTCTTTTTGCCCAAAGCCAAGCAGAACCCACGCTCGACAGCCCTGGCGTTTCGAGGCTACGCTGCGAGATGTACCGAAGACCTCCGGGCGACCTGCCGTCTGCAGAACTCCACCCCATGCTGGGAACGGCTCGACACCCACGCGAGCTCTTTCGTGTTCCGCCAGGGGATAGGGCTCGGACCTTCTCTTATGCAGAAGCATCAATGATCGAGGTACAGTATTAATGTCTGTCGGCAGCTATCCTTCCCACCTCCGTGGTTCTGCCGCAGCTGGACCTGGGCATAGTTGGTCCCTTGGAGTATAAGGTCTTGACGACCCAGTCATTCCCATCTATGATCTCCGTGCTCGAACTTGAATTGCCAATTTGGTGCAAGACAACTGGGTCATCATGTGGGGCTTCTCACGATTGCTGGCCGCTGGCCACATACTTATACCGTTCATTGCTCTCTTGAGCCCTGCCGCAGCGCAGAGTGCCGAAGAGCTTACACAGCTTGAGCTCTTCTGGGCTTATGGACGGTCGCCGCCAGTGTATCCTAGTCGTATGTCTGCAAGCCGCTGAAAGGCTCCGCCTTCTCCTCCGCCTTCTTGATTGCATACTGACTGGAGCTGTACAGCTGTCGGCACCGGAACAGGCAACTGGGCGTCTGCGTACAGTAGAGCCACTGCGCTGGTTTCACAGATGACCAATGAAGAGAAGCAAAACCTTACCTTTGGCTACGCATCGACTACCAACGGCTGCTCTGGCAACTCTGGTTCCGCCCTTAGAGTTGGCTTTCTCGGCATGTGTCTTAGTGACTCGGGAAACGGCGTACGCAACACCGACATGGTTAATGGCTACGCTGCTGGCGTCCATATTGGAGCCGCTTGGAACAGGGATCTGGCGTACAACAGAGGGCAGTTCATGGGAGGAGAGTTCAAAGCGAAAGGAGGTACTGTGGATTCGCTACGCGATGATGGAAGAGGTCCTAATTCTGGATTATAGTTCAAGTGGCACTTGGTCCTGTAGTTGGCCCGTTGGGTCGTACAGCGGAAGGTGGTCGCAACTGGGAGGGATTTAGCAATGATCGTGAGTACGACCCTAGATTGCTGCATCCCGTTCTAATCCGTGAACAGCCTACCTTTGCGGAGCCTTGGCATATGAGGACGTCCGTGGTATGCAGGAGTCCGTTATTGCCTCCGTGAAGCACTATATTGCCAATGAGCAAGAGACTAATCGAAACCCTCAAAACCCATCTGTGGGCAACGTGACCTCCTCGTCTTCAAATCTTGATGACCGGTACGATCCTAGCCGCAATTCTCCCAATCCACATTCTTGCTGACGGTCGTCAAGGACCATGCACGAGCTTTACTTGTGGCCGTTCCAGGATGCTCTCCACGCTGGTGCTGCTAATATAATGTGCTCGTATAACAAGATCAACAACTCATACGGCTGTCAAAACAGCAAGACGTTGAATGGGATCCTAAAGACCGAACTGGGCTTCCAAGGATTTGTGGTCTCAGACTGGTTCGCGCAGCATACCGGCGTAGCAAGCGCAGACGCAGGGCTTGATATGGCTATGCCAGACTCTCCATATTGGGAGGGAAACCTCACCGTCGCAGTCGCTAACGGCTCGTTATCCCAGGCTAGACTAGATGATATGGCTACTAGGATTGTCGCCGCGTGGTATCAGATCGGAGCAGACTCCACCTCTTTTCCATCCAACGGAATTGGAATGCCTGTCAGTTTGCTTGCGCCCCATGCGCTGGTCGACGCTCGTAACCCTGCTTCCAGAACGAACCTTTTGCAGCAGGCTGTAGAGGGTCAAGTATTGGTCAAAAATACCAATAACGCGTTACCCCTCAAGTCACCAAGACTTCTTTCTCTGTTCGGATACGATGCATACGCTCCGCTGATAAGCAATCCAAGCTCATCTGGCTTCGGTAAATGGGGAGGCGGCTTCCAACCGGTCAATATAACTGAAGCTCAACTACTTCCCATCTTACTCGGTACCGGCCCTCCCATCCCCGAAGCCGCATATGGTGGTACCATGATTACCGCCGGTGGCAGCGGTGCCACTACTCCGTCCTACATCTACGCTCCATACGACGCTTTCGTCCATCAAGCTTACAACGATGGCACATTCTTACTTTGGGATTTCCAATCCGAGAATCCCGATGTGGAGGGCGGCTCTGATGCGTGCATTGTCTTCATCAATGAATGGGCCAACGAGGGAGCAGATAGACCTGGCCTCGCAGATCCATATTCTGACACGCTTGTGAACAACGTCGCGAGCAAATGTAACAATACCATGGTTGTCATCCACAATGCTGGTGTCAGGCTTGTTGACCGTTGGATTAACAACCCGAACATCACCGCCGTCATCTATGCACATCTCCCAGGCCAAAACAGCGGACCTGGCCTTGTTGAGATCATGTTTGGGGGGCAGTCACCATCGGGTAGATTGCCATATACTGTTGCCAGAAACGAGTCCGACTACGGACACCTTTTGGCTCCGTGCCTGCCGAACGGACCTACAGACTACTACCCGCAATGTAAGTACATTTTGCTATCATTCAGCAAGCTAATGCTAACAACGGACAGGTAATTTCACTGAAGGACTATACATTGACTACCGCTACTTCATCGCTCAGAACATTACTCCGCGCTTCGAGTTTGGCTTCGGTCTCACCTACACAACCTTCACCTACTCCGGCCTGTCAACCGCTCTCGTCAACAACGAGCAATTGACTTCGCTCCCGCCGCAGGCGCCCATCGTCCAAGGCGGCTTACCCACCCTCTGGGACGTCATCGCCACCGTCAACTGCAACGTCACCAACTCCGGCAGCATGGACGCGCCGGAGGTCGCGCAGCTGTACGTCGGGATCCCGAACGCCCCGGAGAAGCAGCTCCGCGGCTTCTCGAAGCAGGATCTCACGCCCGGCCAGACGGTCAATATGCACTTTGACTTGACGCGGAAGGATCTAAGCATCTGGGATGTGGTGCAGCAGCAGTGGGTGCTGCAGAGCGGGACGTACCCGATTTATGTAGGTGCCAGTGTAGTAGATATTAGACTTACTGGGAGCTTGACGATCCATGCTGCGTAAATGAAAAGGAGGAGCTAGTCCGGGGCTATAGGGCAGGTTCTCCGGACTAATTCGGAGCTTCTTGTAAGTTTCGGATGAGCCGGTTGAAGCGTGTGAATGTGAAAGTGTACATAGCGGAACTGCCGAGCTGCATTGGTCTAAACGAGAACATTGTCAGATGGTGCAACGTGTACATTGATGCCACCGATTGGTGCTCGAAAAGTGATGGCCTATTATGTCACCCATGTAGCCGGGAATAAAGTCAAAGTGGACTCACACCGTCGGCCGCTGCAGCTGGCAACAAACATAGCACCGTTTTAGTTACTTCGTATCAGGGGTATTATTTGTACAGAGGCCGGCAAAACTTTGGTGGGGCGCCCGCCTGCCTCTGTACAAATAATACCCCTGATACGAAGTATATGACGCCAAGCAGGCGTGGCAGGGTACCATTAATCGTTGCGCAAAACGGTTTTCAAGACTATCTCACAACCACCACTCCAAACTATGCCTTCAATCAACCTCGGAAATCTTATCCGTTGTGTCTAGAGATAATTAGTAGATACTTATTACTATTTGTACTATGTGATATACGTATTATATGAGTACTATTACCGTGGTAGTGGAGGAACACCCGTTAGAACTTGTCTGTTGGGCAGTCATTAATGGTAGCGCACCGCAAACCACTGCGGTCAATTGAGTTTTCTACAAGGTTTTCCGGACTTATTGTCATAGAGGTAACCGGGATGAGACCACTATCGCTGAAGTGAGGAACCATGAAAATATATTGGGGGGACCGCCCGGGTGCTGCGATGCCATTTACATGGCCAACCCATTGGTAAATCGCCTACTTTGACGTTCTTCGATGCAACCATGAGCCTCAAAGTCCTGGAGATCCCCCGATGAGTCTGATGTCATCCAGTGGTCTATACACTCTGAGGCGATGGTGAGGATTGCAGGATAAGTCTTTGGACCAGTTAAGGATGCAAGAAGATGCGATTAAGTGTCGCCACGCCTATCCAAATGGGTTTAGATTGAGTCCCACACGACTTGTAGGTACCAGCTACCATAATCTGTGCATTTTCGCTGGATTCGTTTCTCGTATCGATGTGCACATAGGGGTTTGCTGCCTTAGGGTATTGCACACGCTCATGAGATTCTTGATCCGCGCCCACCCGTTCTCCTACCCCGTCTCATCCTCCTAACAATACAACTCCTCTCTCACAGTCCAAATCAATTCTACCGGTCCTAGAAGCCCGTACTCCTGAGGCGGTAGGACAGCATAGAGCGGCTGGACCACACCCGCAATTACCCCAACAATCATGGTCTGATTCGCCTCAGCCTTGATCCGGTTGAACAGCGGCGTCGTCACCTCGACCATCAGAGTATAAGTTCCTCCGCCGGTAATGTAGTTGGAAATGTCCAGGACCGGATTGCTGGGATCAATTGGCTGCAGCTGATGACCGTTGATGTAGGCGCGCATGGTGTGTACGACCGGTCCCAAGGATAGCATCGCGCCGAGGGAGGAGCCGGATGTGCTGGGTACTGTGAACGTGGTGTTGTACCTTCCCACTCCGCTCACGCTGGCCATGTCGTCACCGAGTTGGGTCCATGGAACGAGAGTCTGGTTCGGGAAGTAGTGCATCGTGATTGCGGTAGTGACGTCGAATCTGTCTTCCGGTGCATGCCAATCCTCAATGGCGATATCCCAAATGGCGAGGTTGGTAGGTGAAGGAGGCGTGGTATCGAAAAAGTAACCGATGCATGGTGTCGTTGTTATCTCGGCGGGCCCAAATAGGTTGGCAGTGATGCAACCGTAGTTCGACGACGATAGAGACGAGATGTTGCCCGTAGCACTGCTGATGGCACATATGGATGACGGACCCCTATTTCCTTCCAAGGTGCTGAAGCCAAATATCATCGTTTGGTTGGCTTTAAGCTGGATTGGGAACGCCAAGCCAGAATCGGTGCGGCTGTATTGCAATAATGGCTGTTGCGTGCCGGTGAAGGCATCGTATACGTAAGGCACAGCTTCAGACTGAGTGGTGAAGTTGGCTTGGCAGGAAGCGGCTTCTGACTGATCGTTATAGATGTAGACGTACTCGGTGGCATTCCCAAGGTCTGATCTCCAGAAGTTGTAGACTGGTCCGCTTGAGCATTGCAAGGACGTTCGCGGCAGAATGCCAGCCTGTGCGAGCGCTGCAGGGAGATCGCCTGAAGTAGCTACTTGGTAAACATTGCTAGAAACTGCGAGGATCTCCTGCATGATACCCAGGACGTGTACCTCATCCGTTACATAGGCGGACAGGGTCTGGTTAGGCGGCTGACCGACAAAGAAAATCGGCAGACCTCGCAGCGCGAACTGGTAGACGCTGTTGGCGGCTTCATAGGAGATTTCGGTCTGGTTGGAGAAAATTAGAGCCTTGTACTCAGGACCATTAGGAGCGAGTGTACGGTTAACAACAGTGGCGGCAGTGAGCAGCAGATTATCAGGAGCGAGGTAGTCATACGTATACCCTATTCCTTTGTCAGCCGCTGACCATAAAACATGCGCAGATTATCAAAAGCATACCCAAGTCTTGCAGATTGTTAGACTGATACTGCACAGTCACCGTCCATGGATCGGAATAGAGGTAGAAGGCAAGATCGACCTTGGGAACACCTTGCTGCAGGATATATTGATTCCTGCCAACGTAATCTAAGGTGTCCTTCATGTGTTGCCATTCAGGTTGAAGTCGATTATGCATCTCCGTGAACATATAGAAGAACGTCGTGTAGCCAGGCCAAGTCGTGTTTGGGTAATTCCCACTATATGGTGAGCCGTGAATGACCATCATAGTGAGACCGCCAGCCCAGGATCTCTTCATGTGATATAAAAGATCTGGTATTGTCTGGGAATATGCCGGTTCGTTCACGGCACCAACTTCGGATGAAATGACATTTTTGCCGGTCAAGTGCGCAGGACCGCAAAGCTGGCGATACGTGTCAACAAGGTCCGAGAAACCCAATGACTCGCCCTCCGGAGCGTCGAGGAGAGGAACATCGGCGAGCTACAAGACATGGTCAGCTTCTACAGGAAGGCTATTTTAAAGACTGAGGGTCGGCGCAAAAAGTCACGGCTAGATCTGGGCCAAATAGTCGTTGGGGGCCGCCCGTCCGCTGTATTACCTTCCTTCTGCGGTTACATGTCTTCAAGATCGTACGAGGCATTCGCCAACCTCTAATGACCTGTTCAGCTTGACTTGGAGACTAGGACGGTCCCCAGAAGTTGATTACTTGATGCCCGGTCAAAGTCTAGCCGTGAAATTTTGCGCCGAACCCCGGACCAGCCGTTAGTTGGAACCTACCATCTGAAGAGGCAAATTGTAGGCGGGCTGATTTGAGTACTGGAATCCTCTTGCATGTGACCAGTCAACGAAATGCCTGATGTAGTCTTGATATCCTTCGTTGAGGGTGGTCCGATAGTCGACGTCGTGGAGGCTCATTCCATCAGCAGTGTAGGCAGAATAGACGAGGATTTCTGGGTAGGGCGGAAATGATTGCACCCAACTATTGAGTGGGGTGTAGAGGAGGGGGAGATAGTTTACGAGACTGTAGCCTCGTAATGACTCAAAGCGCTGCAGGAAACCAGGTGTCCAGTATAATGTAACCAGTATCTCCATGCTATCTTCCCATGCTGCAATACGTCAGACCTTAGCCGTGACTTGATCTCTTTAAACCAAGTACGTACCATATTCTCCAACGGTTTGGAGTAAGCTCTCGATCTCATTATCTGAGAGCAGATACTGATCCCAAAAGTCTGTAGTCCTCGAGGCACCAGTATTGCTGAAATGATCAACAATCCAGGAGCCATTTCCAATGAAATTAGTAGCATTGACTCCTCCGGCAGAGGACCTTTGGTTGGTGTAGTTCTCCCAGAAGCTGAATATCCTCCACGAAGAGTTTCCAGCTGGCGCAGTCCATGTCAGATTACCGCCCCTGATCGTTTGGGTCAGGTCGATGATAGACGACTCATTGACTCGCACCTGAGGGAGCGTGAAACTACCACCATGAACACTTGAAAAATTCGTTAATTGCGCTGAAGATGTAAGACTAGTGTCGCTGACCTAAAATATGGCTGCTGTACTTACTGGAAATTACTTCCAATGCAATAACGGCTGTGAGATTCAGCGTACTAAAGTCTTCCAACCGGCCCATAAACGTGTAAAGGCCTGCAAGGATTTCTCCCGCAATTTGCTGTGGTGGCGGCACAGGACCATCGAAGGTTGCACCTGCTGCAAGCGTCACGTTACCTGGGATCTACTGTTATCAGCAACTGCCATCACATGAGAAGTGGAAGAGAGACTCACCAGTTGTACTGCTAGACCGGGCGTTGCTGGGACTGAAGGCACCCCTTGCCCTTGGTTCGCACCGACAGCAAAGTCCATGAGGACCTGGCTGTCGTTGGCAGCCTGTAAAGCTCCCCTAAAAACGTCTTGGAAGGCCGGCGTTCCGAAGCCATAGATATTCCAGTCGGTTGGAGGCGGAATGCCATTAGGGTCACCATAAAGATAGAAGGGGAGGAACTCCAGGCCTCCTCCACCTACAGAGGATATGTTCGCGACATCGCTCTGAACTATCTCAATAGGCACAGACGCATCCGGCAGCCTGTAGAGCTGTTAGATTTGGTATAGATAGCATTGCCATGTCCTGAGGATAGCCCGATTAAACAAGTTGGGCAAGTCGCAGGAGTCCAGAATTGCGATACGTACCAGTATCGAAATTTTGGCCGGAATTGTGCAGGAGGATTCTGGAACTGAGATCCGGAGTGTTGTCCTATGCCATAGCCGTAGTCTCCCCAATGCTGGCCCCAGCATACTGTCGCTGCAGCTAAGAATCTCACTGCCCACCGCATCGTGGTGGTCCGTAGTCTATGTTTGCCAGCTTGAGACTAGGGCCTGAGGTACAGCACGGTATGCTGCCCTTTGAGTATACACATGACATCCTGACATTAGATTATATATTCTTAATGAGGCCGAAATGGATTGCTCTCGGAGCATGCTATACCGAGCGGATGTGGTCCGAGGCTGCTTGGATTATTGAGGTGGCCGGCAATGCCCTGAACGATTGCGCAATTATTAAATGGGGCTACACCAATTGATTGTTGCTTGGTTGTGGGGAAATCATGATTGCGGGGAAAGCATGGTGTTGTATTAGGGCCGAGATCTCTCCTCTCGTACCTAACTGCAGTGCGTCCGTGAAGATCAATCTTAATAAGGTGGATACTATGCATGCTTGCCTGGTCTCGGCCCCAGGTAAACTGAGTACCGAAGCAGCATAACAATCGCGGCAGATCACGGAGGGTTTCTTGGCTTTATGTTGCGGACTGTTGCGCCTCTGCGAGTTTCATAGAGTGTTGTGGTCTAGATTTCTGGTGCCCGCAGGAGGTTGTTGCGATCCTTTCGGCCCCACACTGCCACCGCACCTCGACTGCAATGGCGTTTGTGAGTGCTCCGTAACCATCTCAACCGTGATCTCTCTGCGGCGTACGGATTGCCTTGAGGGAATGCAAAGTAGGTGCGTTTGAGGGTAGCTGTATAGGTATGAATTACCATTTCAAAGCACACTAACTAGCGGCACAGGTAGGCCTCTTAGCGCTCGTGGCAATGCTTTCTCAGCACCTTTGGTCACAAATAGTTCCTCCAACCTGCTATTGGAATATTAACAGAGCTGCGGATAAACCCTATAGCTACTGCTGACGAGGTCAGTGCAGGCTTCGTGCAGTTCCTTAACCATCCGAACCGACACGGCTCACTGTCAACAACCTAGAACGAGACATCACGGACATTAAGGCGGGTGCCGCGATTTGGATGCGGTTGCTTTCAAAGCTGTCCCCTGTGGGAAATCTATGAGTGTTCTGCGTGCAGTGACCAGCGGCCGTGAGCGAAGCTTCGCGTAACTCTTCAGACGAAGCAAGAACCGGATAGCACGATACGTAAAATGGTCACGGAGCTAGTCGAAGTCTCATCCCCTTGTCCAGACATGGCTCCAGGACCGTAATGACATGCACGGCTCCTCTGTTGAGATTTATAGCTCCCATAATGCCTAGTGCTTTAGTCCTATCCTGTATTGATATTAACGCGGCTTGTGCGGCGTGCGAAATCCTGTAAACCTTCGTTGCCTGATAGACTCGGACGGCTATGACTCCTCCATAAGTATGGCCCGGCGTCGGGCTGCTGCTGAGACGATGATCTCCTGGGTAGGCTCTCTTGCAATCATGAGAGACGGTGTTAGGGAATTGAGAAATCTTGATCTTGTGGACAACTGGACGCCGGAAAGCAAAAGAGTAAAGGTAGGGCCTCGTAAATCTCGTTTCACACTCTTCGCAGTCATCAAGCTCTAAAGTATCGTGACCTGACTGGCATCTATCAGATCGATGCTTCATTGTTCTGCTTATACCTTGCTAGTGTTGGGTGAGAGCGACGACAACATAGCGATCGAAAAGAGGGGTTCGGACTCGTTGCTTAATACACTTCAGCACGATAGAGACGTCCAAGAGCCGGTGGGTCGATCCCCGTGACATGGACATGACAACTCAACTCTGGACGCCGTAAGGCAATCTTCCGTCTTGTGCCGTTCTTTATTTGGGGGAGGTTGACGTGCAAAGCGCGGAGTAATGTGGCGTCAACATTAGGATCCCTTGTACGTGGGCTCCTGCATTAGAGACTGTCCAGGTAACTCGATATTATGTATAGCAGCACACTGAATGGCTTACAGCGGTGACCCCGGGCCGCGTTACAGTGGATGTCAAAGCTGCCTTTTACATTCCTGGTGTTACCTCGACCGGCGGTGAGAGCGTGGAGGTCGAGTCATGGTATAGGCATATCAAGGTCACAATCCTTGTTAAAGACCCCTGAGAGCGGGCCTTACAGTGTAACACAGGAGCCGTGGTGCTGGGCTCGTGAAGCACGCTCAAATACCGGTCAGCAAGCCACTAAGGTTAGTCCGTCTCACTTACCGAACCGGAGCTCCGGAGACGGATGAGCTATGGACAGCCCTTAGATCATCGTGAAACGTCCACAGGATATCGAATCGTTTAATACTTATAGTTGATGTATGAAATCCGTGGGTTTCCTTCGAGCTTTCGTCCAGTGTGAGCGCTGAAGCTTTCCTTAGTCGGCGCACAGTTCTTCCGGCGGGAAAGATCTGGTCGCGACGACCAATCCGCGTGCGGCATCTGCTCCTTCACCGCTCCGGTGCGATGTCGGTGGTCATGACGTGGTGATCTCGTACCTGCATAAGGCAAGTTACCTAGGTAAGGGTAAAAGTGAGCTTCGAGCGTGCAACAGCACCAGAAGAGCCACGCACTTACCTATACCTAGGTACCTTCAGCACAAGAGCTACTCACCCATCCAACTCGTTTTGCTCTTCACAACCTTTCCATTCACTTTCTACACCATGACTGCCGATGATCACGGCCCAGACGGCAACTTTATAGATCATCGCGAGCATGATTTCCAGGCACAGCACTCGATCAAACACAAGGAAAGGTTAGAAAAGGCGGCGAAAGAGGAGGGAGCAGCGAGCGTCAGCTACCAGGTACGCGTCCTTTACTTTATGTCGCCATCTGTGGGGTTGATGCTAATACATACTTGCTCTTCTAGAAACTCTTCCTTGGCATTGCTGCTAGATGGTGCAGTAAAGATGAGATTGAAGTGGGCTTCTGTGCCCACGATGGCACATACAGCATGGACTTCGCCGTACGGGACATCAAGGTCGAAAATGGGAAAGATATGCCCACGAGCTTGGCGGACTACATTGTCAACGGCATTCGACGATACTCAAAAGAGCACTACTACAAGTTCATCGGTGCTGGCATGTCCGAGACCCTCGCGGAGCTTTGCCCCACTCTCCCTGCCAGAATGTGGGCAGAGTTAGACATTGTGACTTTCGTGCTTGACCGTGGTCGACGCGAGTTCGAGCAAGTAATAAACCCAGATGGCACCATCCCCGTCGACGAGGAAGCGGACTCAATGGTCAGAAAATGTTTGATGTCCGTACTGTCACACGCTGTGTATTTGGTCAGCGCTTACTGGCATTTAGGTTCTATGGCCCTGGAGACCAGCCACGTGTTCAGATCGGTTTCAAAAACGACGTCGAGGTGGACAACGGCGGCCGCGCTCATTTGACCTACCTAGAGCAATACAGGGATACGGTCGGTGAGCGGACCTGGGAGGCAACAATGAAGTACGCCAAGTCGCTGAAGGAGAGGGATATCAAGATAGCATTCTTCAGCAGTACCCCTCAAGGTGGAGGTGTTGCACTCATGCGACATGCTCTTCTGAGGTTTCTGCGATTGGCAGGCGTAAAAGTTTCTTGGTAAGCTACTCTTCGCCCCTTCGGTGACCATTGACCCAATACTGATCTTTCTCAGGTTCGTTCCGAGACCCAGGCCGGAAGTTTTCAGGATCACAAAGAACAATCACAACATACTCCAAGGAGTCGCAGAACCCGACAAACGACTGACGGACGAGCAAGCACATATCCTAGATGAGTGGGCCGAAAACAATGCGAACCGATTTTGGCTGAACAACGGCGGGTCTCTAGCTCCTCGCTCGAAAGGGGGTGCAGATGTAATTATCGTCGACGATCCACAAATGCCAAGCATCGTCTCCATATCCAAGAAGGTGGACCCCGATCGACCGGTCATCTTCCGTAGCCACATCCAGGTTCGCAGCGATCTCATCGACAAGTCTGACACTCCCACGGCCGAGGTATGGCGCTGGATCTACAAGCATGTAGAAGCCGCGGATCTGTTCATCAGCCATCCCGTCCGAGAGTTCGTTCCTAACAAGCTCAACTTCAAGACTGTCGGGTACATGCCCGCGACTACCGATTGGCTTGACGGGCTGAACAAGGAGCTGCCTCCGCCGGACATGCATTACTATATCGGGCAATTCAACAACCGATGTCACGAGCAAAGAATGGCGCCGCTCGCAGCGTCCGCTCGCGATTACATTATTCAAGTTGCACGCTTCGACCCCTCGAAGGGGATTCCGGACGTTATTGCCTCGTATGCAGAGTTACGCCGGAAATACATGAAAGACAAGCCTCAGAACGAAACCCCTCAATTAGCCATTGTTGGGCACGGCGCTGTTGACGACCCGGATGGGACACTCATCCTCGATCAAGTTCTTGATTTGCTCGACAAGAAGTATTCAGATATCGCGGAGGATATAATCGTCATGCGCTTGGGTCCTGTCGATCAATATCTGAATGCACTACTATCCGGTGCCAAGATCGCTCTGCAGCTCTCCACCCGCGAAGGTTTCGAAGTCAAAGTTTCCGAGGCCTTGCACAAGGGCATCCCGATTATCGCCACCAAGGCGGGTGGTATCCCGCTGCAAGTTCAGGACGGGAAGAGCGGCTTCCTTGTGGAGCCACATGACGCTTCAGCCGTGGCTAAGCATATGCACGAGCTACTTACCAATGATGATTTGTATGAGAAGATGAGCAAATTCGCGGCTACGCATGTCAGTGATGAAGTCAGCACTGTGGGCAATGCGCTATGCTGGCTGTATCTTGCGGACACGCTTTCGAAGGGAGAGAAACTGCAGCCTAATGGCGCTTGGATTAATGACATGGCGAGAGAGACCGTGGGGTTGAAGCACGTTGATGGGGAGGTGAAGTTGCCGCGACAACAGACGACATAGATGAGATGGGGTTGGCGCTGGCAAAAATGATGTTACGTTGTTATTGGCTTGGTGGTATTGCTGATGTTAAGAGGATAGACCGCGGATGATATGGTAGATGGGGATTTGCATGGCGATGGGGTCCCTTCCGCTCAACTCTGGTATTCTCGTCGTGTCTTGTTGCTTGCATTACCGCGCTTGAGATGTGCCGACACCGGCTGATGCGAACGCTCTTTGATTCAAATTCAATTACACTGGCAACCTCGCAAGAGAGCACCAAATGAGATTTAGGCATTGCTCATCAAATACTTCCAAATCTGGACTGGCTGCGTGTTACGCACCGAGTTCCGCAGGTAGTCGGCTGTTATAAGCGTATGCTTCTTTTGCTAAAGGCGTATCCACCTTTGCACGTTAAACTTTCCCAGTCGCTGCCCAGTGTCTTCTTTTCATACTCATCCAACAGAGAAACACCAATAAAAATTCTCACCGCATCCTCCCGCCTGCAGGCAAGCTCTCCACTCTCACCTTCAACCCCTCATTCATAAGCCTAAACCCCTCCTCAGCATCCTCATACAACGTCCCCACAAACTGCGCCAAGCAAGCCAGAATCCCCGAAAACTCTTCGTAATGCGCGAGCTCGGTCGCGTTTCCATCATTGATGGCACGAAACTCCAGGTGGTGGTTTGCCTCGAAGAGGAATGGTAGGAGGAGGACGCCTTTCCAGTGCAGGTGGGTGGGCGGGGAGTAGGTCATGATTTTGGGGCGGAATTGCACGGCTTTTGCAAAGGATAGTTGGCTGGCTGTTTTGGGAGAAGAGAGAGAGAAGGGGGGGACGCGGTGTATGTGACGTATCCAGGGAAGAACGGCGGAGAAGGATATGGTGGTGGTTTTGAAGAGAAGTGTTATACAGCGGAGAAAGGGAGAAAGAGAGACTCAGGGAAAGGTAAAGCTGTTACCTGATGAAGTCCTAGGATTACGACTGACGGTATGTAACTTCCCGCCGACTAGATTTTTCCACAAACGTAAGCCGTCTTCACTCTCTCCTTTGACTTTACGTGTTTTTTGAAATTGATTGTTTACCTCGCTTTTCGCCAGAGATTTTCACAATGAAAGGGTTCCAATCGGGGTATCTATCGTAGTCGGTAAGGACCTCCCATACTCGCTCAGGAGGAACATCGATCGTGATCTTCGTCGAGAGCGAAGGCATTTTGTATTCTTATGACTTGCTTATAACAACTTGGTAGTTTCACCGTGCTTAACAGTTCAAAGCAGTGAAGAGAGGTGGGATCTGGGTGTGCATAGGGCAGTAGCCTGAATCCGAGGGGACGCTTACAGAAGCACGAATCTAGATGTGTTGGAGAGGATGTTGGAAGGCTGAGCTATTAAGCTGATGCACGTGCCGGACCCCGCTTACATCAGCACCGAGGTGCTTGAGTAAACACATGATGCAGATTCTGGCGTTCTGCATGTAGTAAAACTTCAGACTCCATTTCACAACGGAAAAAGGGTGTGGCTGATCCCCCATTTTCGATGATTTTGCTGCAGCGCCCGATGATCATGCTTTCAGGGGTCCGAGTTTAGTCTTGTCCCCGACACTAGTCATCAATAGGACTTTTGACGCATGCACTGGAAAAACGAACTGAGACGGACTGCGATCAGCCCGTTCATTTTGCAATGCAATCACAGAGGCGCTTATGTGAGATATTTTGGCTTGTGTTGCTCGGCTTTATATACAGAATCCATCAGATGTGTTATATTTGTTTGACTATTATTTTCACCGCTGCACAAAGCGCCAGGTTCGCGGGTTTTTGCATAAACTCCATATTATTGGATTGCGATTACCTTGCGGTCACAACGTCAAATCTCATATTAAGGTTTACAACCTGATCGTTCCTCAATCCTATTGCCTATTATTCCGTTAGCTACTAGGCCAATGGTATTTCTTCGCGTGTGACTGTACTTGAAGCGCTTCTCCGCAGCCTTCCAATTGACAACGTCCCAGACAGCCTTGAAGTATTCGGCTTTGCGGTTCTCATATTGAAGACTAAACAACCGTCGTCAGCCAATGAACAATCATGGATGTACTGTTCAACCTGTGCTTAGCGAGACGTGCTATAGATCGCCGGAAACGTTGCTGAGTACTCGGGCTTGGAAAGGCAGAGCAGATGTCGTGGCGGCCGTCATCCACCTCTTCCAGTGACACTGAAGCCAGCGCTCTGCTCTACACCAGAGCTAAAGGTAGCTGCAACTAGGGATTCTGCCCCTTCAGGATATAAAGCACAAACACTTACTAATATGCATGCTCCCAGGCATCAATTCCTAGAATCGGACTGAATTGACCGACAACAGGATCTTGATTCTGCCATCTCAAACGATTAATCACCAGCATCAAGGAGACCAGCCCTTGGAACGCAACATTACCGCATAGGTCTTGATGAGTATCTTCCCCGTCTGCTTATCCTGCACCAACCACGCCCACCCACTCCCCTGTACTCCAGCCAAAGCGGTATTAAACTTTTCCTTCATAGAGTCCAAGCTCCCGTATGCATCATCGATCGCCTTCCCAAGCGCCCCGCTAGGAGGCTCTCCACCGCCCTTATTCTTCGGCGCCAGGTTCTCCCAGAATAGAGTATGATTGATATGACCTCCGCCGTGGAAGTTGATCAGAGGTAGAAGAGCGACTTGAGCTGCGACGTCCCCGGAGGATTGCGCGGATTCGAGTTGCTCGGAGAAGTTATTGTAGGAGGTTACGTAGGTTTGGTGATGCTTGTCGTGGTGCAGCTCCATGATCTTGCCAGATATGGCTGGCTCGAGAGCGTTGTAGTCATCTGTGTCATCATCTTAGCACTTGCGGCAGCATTGTCGATGTGAAGACGAAGCTTACAGGGAAGGTCCGGAAGCGTCACTTTGCTTCGGACGAAGCCCAAAGACGCCGCTCGGCATATAGCTGAGGCTCTAGAAGCTCTCAAGGCTGACCGAGCAACGGACGATCGGAATAGTGTTGCAGACATGATGGATGCGGATCAATGGAGCTGAGCGTTGACCTATACTATACACTCGAAAGCTTGGGTGCTTCGCAGTATAAACAGTGGATTACTAAGGCTACCTACGTCATCGGACCGTCGAGCAGCACCCGGGAAGTACGAGGCAACGTGCCACGTCCATTGCATTGTCGATTGATTTCCTTACGAGATCTTACATTGCAGTTGGTCGCTGGAGACATACGCCCATGTCACGACTGGTCCAGAGCTTTCAGATGTCAGGTCGATCGAAGATGAAAATGTAGCCCTACTACTCATCGGTTGCTACGCTGCTATGCCGACACGGTCAGGCGAATTCTACACCTTGAGCCACAGCTCTTGTTACAGCACTCAGTCGGACCGTATGGAAGGTATTGCCAGTAACAAGCGTGGATAGGGGCGGCTATGGCCACGGCCGTGACCAATTCGCCATCTAATCCAGTAGACTTCCTCTGAATCTAGCTTGAGATTTTCCAGGTGGCTGCAACTTCTTGTGGCTAGGAGGAACCATTCTTCTCGGAGACTTGCTTCTGCCTCGGCGGTCGTTTAGTCCCTCCGAGCAGCTTCTTGTCTTCCGCTTGCGGCTGCACCGCTATCTTCACTACCTGCCAGCCTTCTCCTTAAGCCTTCAAACCGCTGTTCCGATGCCTGCCCTTTATCCCTAAATACCCATGCCGGTATTCGCCATCGACTCGCGGAAGGGGGAAGAAGCAGATCATAACGATATGCATAGCCGACTATCCAGCCCACCAGTGCGGAAATCGCAGACATCGGGAGCTGGGACATGGCGAGTTGAAGCGGTAGGACGTAGGTCAGAGTCTTGTCGGAAAGGGTGACAGCATTCACATCGTGACCAGCCGAACCTGACGAGGCAGAGGTAGACGTTGCGACGCGGTATTTGTAGATCCGAGGTATAGCGGCGTGATACTGGGCGAGTATGGCGAAGATAATTGGAGTGGGACCGGCTGGGAGGTAGTTTATGTGACTGAAACTGAGCGGCCTAATGATCAGGGCGAGGAGGAGCGACGGAATCAAGGTGTTCAAGGGCAGTGTGGAGATGAGAAAGGACTATGATGGCTTAGTTTGGACAGTCTGTATATCTGGGAGCAAGTCATAGAAGGGCTAACTGACCGCAAACTTCCTTGAACCCCAAAGTCGTTCAATTACTCGGAGGTGATACAAAGTCAAGGCAGCAAAGAGGACTTCGGTCGAATTCGTGAAGCATGCCTCATGACTGTAAGCAATCGAAAAGCGTACAGTTGCAACATTCTTACCTGCCAAGTGAACAACCTCCATACTTGCCTGTACCGCCACAGGTGCGGTACCACTTGTATGTAGAAGTAGTGCTTCGTATCTGTGAGCGTGGCCAAAATGGAGGCTACAACGACGTAGGTGACGAGGAACTTTGTGACAGGAGCGTTCGTGAAGCCTGAAGATAGCATTGTGGCCTTAGCCGGTTGCATCCGCGGTTACACTCGAGATGTACGGCAGGATAAGGCGCTAAGTGGAAGTAAGTAGCAGCATTCTCTTCTGCAAGGCACACTTCTACTCTTCCAGAGCCTAAGTGGCTGCCACGCTGAGAAAATATTTCTTGAAAGAACGGTGCAGACAAGGTGTCCGAAATAATTATAATGCAGGAACACAGTCGTATGACGCAATGTCGGGGCTTTTTATTCTAATGCGCCGACAATGTGGGGAACGCGGGGAAGGGGTAAATATTTCAAGCACGTTCTCTCTGAGCGATTGCTTGTAGATTGATGTCTAAACTTAGGCATGTACGATTTCAAGTCTTGCCTAAGCTCCCGACGCAAGTTCAGTTTCTACAGAATCAATGCCAGTACTTCCAGCTGACCCCTCTTACCCTCTCCCACGCTTGATCAAGGGCCTGCACCACCTCCTCCGGCAAAGGACCCTTCTCCAGATCAAGCATATTTTGCTCGATATGCTTGGTGCTGCTGGCGCCTATAATAATAGCATCACCTGTCTCCCGTTTGAGCAGGCTATGATGCGTCATCCATCGTAGCGCACACTCGGCTTCCGTAAGGTTATGTTTCTTTGCGACTGGGCGGATGATATCGAGACTATTGTTTCCATAGTTAACAACAAAGAGACCCAATTAAGCAGCAAGAGATGAATTGCTAGAAAAAGGAGAGTGTAGAACTCACGCATCAAAATATGCATCATTCCAGTACCGCATACGGTACATCTTTCCCTGCCACTTATTTGGATCGAACCTGGAGCCACTCTCAATCTTTGAATCATCATCATCCCGGTGATATCGATCTGTCAGATATCCGCCGGCCAGTGGGTTGTAGTTGTAGTACGCCATTTTATACTTTCTAAGGCACGGAAACAGTTCCTGCTCGACTGTCCGGTGAATGGCATTGTAAACGCCCTGGTACACCGAAGGACGAATGTAGTTGTTCTTTATGCAAATCTCATTGATCTGCGCGACCTCCCAGGCCATATAGTTGCTTATCCCGAAACGTTCGAAGTAGCCTTCTTTATGAAGCTTGTCGACTGCCGCGAGCGTCTCTTCGTACGGCGTGGTGCGATCGGGACCGTGTAGGTACCACATGTCTACCTTGTCTGCCTTCAAGGCCTTGAGTGAGTCCATGAGATTCTAGCATACCACATTTGTCAGCGTCGCCCTCAACCACGATAAGCCATAGTTTAGCTCCCAATACCTTTCGGATATGCTCCTCTGTATGCCTCCACTCTGGCGCATTTGGCATGTTCCTCCCAGCAGTAGGATAATACTTGGTGTCCATGACAAGCCCTCTCTTCTGCCACTCCAATTCACCAAGGAGCTTCTCTGAGGTGCCCCCGCCATAGAAGCGAGCAGTGTCGATCTCGTTGTGACCATGTTTCTGGAATATGTCTAGGATGGCAGCGCAGTCTTCAACTGTGTGTACTCTGGCTTGCTCCTGACCTTTTTCGCCAAAGGTCATGGCTCCGAATACAACATTTACGTTGCTCCTCTGAGTAGTGGCCATTGTGGGTCAATCAAGATGGCTATTGGGCAAGCAATCTAAATACTGTCTTGCGTTGAGTACTTCTTGTCACTTGGTAAGCAATGGTTTCGGGTGTGGTGGGAAGACATGTTTATATATGTTTATATTTTCTCAAGGGTGATGTAACTGACTTACGTTACCGTCTTTACCGGCCGTGCATTCTGAATGTCGGAGATTTCGGACTTAGACACCTTTTAAAGCCTTAACTTACTTCGGTGCCAGGCACACTCCAGGGTGTATTATTTATTGGAGGGACGGGCGCACGCCCCGCCAAAATTCGGGCGGCATTTTGGATCGACGAAGGTACTTGAGCCAGGTCACTAAGCGGAACCTATTCCGCTGCAAACTGATCTCGGCCTCTTGAGATATCTGGGTTGAAGGACCTGACGAGGGATGGTCCACGGGCCTCTTCTGCTTGCAGGACCAAAACTCGATTGCGGAGATAATGATAAGCAAAAGTTGCTTATGTTGTCGAAACTAACTACAGAAGGAAGATGCTCGGAAATGCAACAAACACAAAGCTATCTCTGCTATGCAACACAAAGCCAGTGACAAAGTCAAACTGTTTGGGAGATGTGTGGCCTGCCACTTCGAACGCCATGACCATGCACCGCAGACGATGCTATCTTCATAATTCATGCAATTTTGCTGCCACCTTCAATGCCTGATGTTCCCGCTGCTTTACGATGTATGCCCGCTAACAATGCTCTCATTACTCTTGATATCGTTGGAATCAACCTTTAGCGTTCCACTTGTCATTATATGCATTTACCGCAACCGCAACCTGTTTGTACAGCCAGTTTCTTGCCTCTTCATCCGGAATCGGTATGAAAGGCCCCTGCGCGCCTCCTTTCAGCACAATACTCATGCCCGTCCTCTCCTTGCTTATTGTCTGGATGTCCTTGAGCGGAACGTCCCACTCGGTCGTCAACTTCTTAGATCTGACCATCAAAATCCGATTATAAGTGAGCATGACGACGTTAGCACCCTTTTCAGGTTGCAGTTCGAGGTGCGCGATGTACTCTTCGTTGAAATATTTTCCGTTGTCCAAGGTCTTGAGCCAAAACTGCCCAAGGGCTTCCCTCTGCGAGTAAGGCCGTACGATGCCGTCCTGACCGATATACCGTGTCAACCGGACGCGATCCAGTCCTTCTTGGTCGAACACCGTGGTTGTGTTACGAACACCTTCTGCCATGTTGGAAGCAAAATCGAAAGCTCCAACGGCAGGTTTTGTGGCCAGACCAAGGAAGCCTTTACCGACGCCTTTGACGAACCCTGTGAGGCCTTCTTTCTCTGCGCCCTCGAGAGGATGTCTAGCGAGGCCGCCGATTCCACTGGCCACGCTGCTAGCAAACGCATTGCCGCCGGCTGTTATCCCATACAGAGCATGCTTGGGCCGATTTCGTGTTCGCGTCATTCTCCGTTTGTCCTGAAATTCCTTGTCCAGTGTCGCAGCCGCGAGCCCCTTGCTCATGCTTCCGGTCCATTTGGCCATACTGTCAGAAAAGCCGAAAACGGACTTCTTCACGAAACTTGATGCCCCTTTCGCGATGCCGAGGCCAAGTTCTTGCGGTCGATCCGTCATAACAAGCCCTTGATAGGGTTCATAAAAGATATCCGCGACCCCTGAGCTGACATTATTGAACAGCCCCACAGGATTTCCAAGGAAATCCGCAGAGCCAAGCACTATGTGGACTTGGCGAAGCGATTCTTGAACATAGTGATTCTGTATATTGGCAATGAGTGCGGTAGTGGATAGCCGGGCATTCTCGATGATGAGAGCGTTGTAGCGAATTGGGGCGTCATTGACATTTCCGATTGACATGGTCAATACATTTACTGCAAACATGAAAGGGCTTGAGGATGTCATTGTGTCTTCTGCGTTAATGCGCTCAGTCCGAACGAACGACAGATCAAACTGCATAGGCTGCAGATGCAACAGTTCAAAGTAGACGTCCAGGCCTGATTGTTCTTGCTTCGGTTCCGGAATGTTCAGCTCATCATCACACAACCTCCCTTCCTTCTCCTCGGACCAGGATGCGCCAGGGACCTTGATGAAGTCAAGCAATGCGAAGATGAAGTCCTCGTCGAGCTCTATGGTCATTTGCTGCATTAGGAAGGTGCAGTATTTGATGTATAACACGCCATATGAGTCGTCTTTTACCCGGGTCACCATAGAATGGAAGATCGGATGAGCCTCCATTTCCCTTCCAGTCTTGGGAACAACGCTGGGGTAGAAGATGATCGGGAATATTCCTCCGTATAATTGATTATCAATTTGAATCCACTTGATAGTAGTATTCAAGGTCTGATAAAGGGCTGATTCGTTATATTTCAATTCCAGATCCCGGAACGTAACATAAACCAGCTCCTTCAGGTATTTGTTGACAAGAGATATGCCGATTCCGGCGAAGCGCAGTTGGGCTTTGAAAGTCACATCCGTGTCCATCTCTTTTACCTCAAATCCAGTGGATGACTTCGTTGCAGCATCAGAACGCTGCTTATATAGGCTCCTCGAGGGCCTATAGTTTGAGAGAACCAAGGTTTGTGTCGGTCCATCAGCAATAACGTTTATATCTACTATCTTCTGTCGATTGGACCCCGGTGCAGGCGGAAGCTTCATCGGGATCTGATTTCCGATCTCGGCTAGCTTAACGTGTCGCTCTTTGCCATTGACGTTCAGTATTAGATCCTTATTCTTAGCTGCTGGATAGTCCCATGCGTATGGCATAATGCTTCTTGGCGGAAGACGATACCGGATGGGTTTCCACCCAGATCCTCGATCCTCCTCATCCTCATCGAGATTCGGGTTGGCCTGGTAGAAAATAAATTCCGTATCCGACTCGTTACGTATGGAGAAGGGCCAGTGTTTAGTCTCGATACTGAGGTGCAAAAAGATGGTTGCTTGCTCCAGAAGAATCTCGACTCGTACGAGCTGCTGCCTCTGCCCATGCTTAGCAATTTTAACATGCACAGCACCGGTGTTCGAAATATTGAACGGTGACGACCACTGGTTGCTGACGCCGGGGAAGCAAAGGCATATCTGCTGCGGGACACCCGGACGGAGCAATCTCAAGGGTAGCAATTCTCCAGGTTTGACAGTTAGAACCTCTGATGAAGCGGGTTCTCGGATGTTGAGGTCTTCTTTAAGCTTATTCTTGATAATGAAGCGAGGAGTCAGAGTAACGACTTTGCTCAAATTATACTACGTGGATTAGTATCGATCCTAATACGTACTGTAGACAGTCTGCTTACCTTGCCCTCGCCCTCTTCAACAGTGACACCAATGTTCATCTCAGAACGAGCGGAGGAGGCTGGTAAAGCGACATTGTAGCTACTGCCAATAGCGTCGAAACTTTGCGGTTTGCTCCACTGTGTCTCCCCAACTCTGATTATTGCTCTGTTTCTACGGTCGTCGGTGGGGAACGAGAACATGATAGGTTGCGCTCGTTTCTGCTGGGTATCACTTTTTCCGAGCACGCTCAGGCCAGCCGACGGCTTAGCTGCGCCCAGGAACGCTTTGCTTCTGATGTCGACATCAAGCCCAGTTCGGTTGAGAACAATGTAAGGAGCATACACGGTGACCTTGAAGGCACCACCGCTGTCCGGTATAGTGCTTGCAGGACTTAGCAGGGCAAACACGGAGAACGAAGAAGGACTTACAAGTAATGCAGTTTCAGTCGAAGCGTAAGATCATTAATGTCCTTTACAACCACGGTCTTTTCCCTTCGGAATTCTTCGCGCTCTGAGCCGTTGATGATGGCGAACTCGCTCTGCTTGAATGGCGTGTCTTGCATATCGATGCTCATTAGCAGAAGGTGCGACAGCTCCACGACGTGAACCGGGCTAACGCCGCCTCTTCGAAGGAAGTTGGTCCAGTCCTTCTTCGTGTTCTTATCGTATACACGGTACTTAAAGTCGTAAGGTAACAGATTTTGAATCTCAACGGGAGCGGAAAGCCTTATTCGCATATAGGGATATACACTGGTCCTGGTCAGTACAACACAAACAGACTATTGAGCAGGCCGCGTACCTAACAAGGGGATCATTCTTGTCAAAAACAGCATTCAATTGAAAATAGAACGGAGGGGATTGGTCGGCGTGTTCTCCGCGACAGGTAATGGTCCTAGTTGGCCGCTTGAGGAGCTCTTTCCAGAACAAGCGTTCATTGCACCATGAGTAACCGAAACCTTGATCGGGACGGATAACTAGCGAATGCATAAAAGCAGCACCCACTGGAGCCGGACGAGAGCTGCCGGGAGCGATCTTTTCAACTTTGAGAAGGTGGCCTTCCTCTGGACTATACACACCAACCTCGACGGGAATCTGTGTCTTGTTCTCTACCAAGAGCGGAGAGCGGAAGGTGATGTACTTTATGTTGTCCGTCCCAAGATTGACTTCGACAAGCAAACGATGTTGGACCTTGTCTTTCCGCGGTTTCAAATTGTAGAGTGCCTCGCCTTCCCTATTAACTGGGATACGGTCAATGCTGTCAAAGCCGCTGCCTTGAAGTCTGATGCCTACGGAGCCAGTGGCACCTTCAGCGGATAGCTGTTCCCTGGTCGTGGTAGGATCCTCGAACCTCCATGGGACCTCTTCGCCATCCGAGAGTTTAGTCACTGCTGCGTCATGATCTCTGGCTGCCTCGGCCCACACTTCAATATCAAAGCCAGTATAGTTACGAATTCGAAACGGTGCATCTACTCCCCGCGGCTTCGAAAGTACGTCCTCGTCCGCCGACAAAAACTCTGCAGATTTAGATGCCAGAGCAATGGTAGCCGCAGTCAGCGTAAGCTCTAGAGACTTTCTAGAGTATAGCTCGAGTGACAGTCTCTCAGGATTGAGCTCTCGCGACATGTGAAAGCCTACCTGCCATGGCTCAATAAGAGGTTCCCATACGGACTTGGAAAAGTTATACACGTTAAAGAAGGTGTCGATACTCGCGTCGCCGGTCATAGCTGCAGTCCAGTCTCTAACATCGACATCAAAGCCCTTCACGGTCCAATCGAGGAGAGGTAGCTCATGGCGATCGCCGATCAGCACAACACGTATGCCATTGAACTGGACCGTCAATTCCTCACGGCTCATAACGGCGGATCCAACCGAGTTTTGCTCTTTAGCGGTGGCCGTGCTTTTACCCCGCGTCATTGTCGACCGGACTTCTTTCTGTGCCGATGTGGACGGTCGTCTACCGGTAACTGATTTCTGTCGGGTCTTCACCGACGTCCCTTTCAGCTCCTTGATCTTCTCAGGCTGACTATCCTGCATCTTTCTGTCCTCTTCACCTGAAAGAGCTGTAGCTCTGTTCGCAATTTGCGTCACCAAGAGAATATCACGCAAGGACAAGCGAAGTATCAGAGGCTCTATGTTAACATGGATGTTCATCATCTGAGACTGCCTGCTCTGGGATCGGGTGTCGATTGAGGTCTGAATGCTGAAGTCGTCCAGAATTCTTAATCTCGTGCTGTCAAACTTGTCCATCCGGCACAAGAAGATACCAAGCTTATCGACTTGCAGCGTCATGGCATGCTGCTGTGACACGAGGACCTGCTTTGTGCCAAGCACTATTGCTTCTGAGCTGGTAATCGAAGGGTTCGCAAGGAGCACAATCTGGGCGTCTACCACGTTCAACCGGTACGAAATGTTCATACCGCTCTGCTCTTCCGTCGATGAGCTGCCTGTGCTTGTTACCCGAGGTTTGGCGTGTCCAGACACACCGCTCTCCGCACTGGCAACGCTCGCTGTGCCGTCAGCAGCTGAGCCCTCCTCAGATTCTTCTTCTACGTGCAGAGGCTTATCTGTGGCCAATGCAGCGTTGACGAAAGCTTGAATGGCTAGGAGGTAATCCAGCGCAAGGATCACTCTAGGACTATCGATGGTAAGAAGAGCGATGAGATTCCTCTCCTGGCCGCCGGATATTGACACACTGGCCATGAATTGTTGCCTTATGTCCGTATTTATGAGTGACATAATCTTACGGAACTTATTCGTTTCATGCGTCCGACTATCCTTGATGGTAAAGGACTTGACCAAGAGTTCCGATTCCAGAGACCCATCGCTGATCATACGGAGCTTGACACTGGTCTCATTCAATGCGAACTTGGATAAGCTGGCCTTCTCTAAGTCTTCGACAGGGGCATGCGGATTGCCCTGAATAAACTCCAGACCAATCGCACCGACCTTGAAGATGAGGTCGAGCTTGGTCCAGGTATCGGCTCCAGAGCCTAACTCTGGGCCGAGATTGGCTGGCGTCTCTGCGGCTCGCCTCGTCGGTGTTGTGCCATTCACAGTTTCAGCCTGTTCGATGGTATCCCGAGGAAGTTCGCTCTGTACGTCATCGTCGAGCACTTCATCTGCTTCAGTGGCAAATGCCTCTGGAATGGTTCTCGACAGCTCTAGCATGAACTTGAGTTGATATTGCGTTAGTCGGAGATTAATGTCGGACATCTTGCCTTCAACTTCTAGATCTGGCCTCTCATAGCCGGGTTTATGATCTGTGTAGTTGACGGTGAAATCCAGATTGACTTGGTCGAGGAGTTCCAGCTCCTCTGACTGGTCTTCTGGATAGTGCATTTCGGACGTCAAGCGAATATTCCTTACTCCAGCCGAGATCTGATTGGAGATCTCCGAGTCCTTCGAATCATCCAAAGGAACAAACCGGTTGTTGGCGTAGAGCTCTCCGAGATATGCCGTCATTACATCCCTTCGTGGTTGCTCAACAATCCTCATCCGAGGAAACACCACAATCGGAGTCTTGATCAGAATATCAAACTGCATTTTGCCAGCTGATTGTTGCATTTGGTTGGCCTGGTTTGCCGCGGCTTGTCTGGCGGCGTTGTACACTGCCTGCATCTTACCAAACTTAACTCCAAATTCCATGATCTTCCGGAATGGTTCAGTCAGGAAATTGACCACCAGAGAGCCAGACCGGAGGTACACCTTCGTATCATAGCCAGGATAAGTATCTGTTGCCGGGTCAAATGTCTCGTAGCTGAAATTGGCAAGCTGATCTCCTTGGATGGTCAACAGCTGACGCAGTGGAGAACTCTCCGCTACGCCCTGGTTTACGTCATCGACTAATGACATGTTCCCCAGCTTCGCAGCTACGCGCATCTGTGTGCCCATCATAGACACAGCGACGTCCGCTGTCTCTAAGCTAAGAGTAGCGAGTCGAATTCCATCATTGTTGAGGATCATTGCGACCTTGGTCAGTTGAGCTTTGATGCGCATCTTGTCCGCTTGCTGAGGGACTCCATTCTTGGTTTCGCCCTCATGCTGTTGCTCTGGACCCGGAATATGTTCTACTTCAGGGCTCTTGTCCGCTGAGTCTGACGACTCATTTGGATTCGTAAAAGTAACCAGGACAAAGTCCAGCAATGTGAGGAGGGTTTTGCGAGTTACTATTATATTAATAGTTGAGACGTCGATGTCAAGGTTGGTGGCAAAGCCTTCGTAGGAGGACATGAAATCTGGATGCTCTGGATTGACCCTGACGAAATTCACCTTGAACAGCTCTTTCTTGGGGGCGGAAGAAACGTCCTCAGAGGTTACGATATTTTTGAACTCTGCACGAGGGTCTTCCTCCACGTGATCTTCGACGGACAGAGTGCGCAAGCTGACATCAGCAACCATGTCGAATGGACGTTGATAGAAATCGAGCTGAAAGTGCTCCGCTATGACTTCCACGAGCAATTGGTCAGGTTTGCTGTTCTCCGGATCTGAGCGATATAGAGAGCCCTGAAGTTTATCTACAACAAATTTGAACTCAAAGTTGCGTTGCTGGGCCACAATCTCTGGTTCTGCTTCGCCTTGAGATGCTTGTTCATACTGGCGCTGACTCTTCTCTTCGTCCGCGTCCTCCTCCGCCAAAATTTCCTGGGATTGGGCTGAGAACTGGAATGATTTGGAACGGGGCCTCGACATCACAGTTTTGCTGTCTGCAGTCGTAGAAGTGTGCTTCGTATCTTGATGTGCTTTAGCCCGGTTTGATGCGTGACTCTGATCTGAAGCCCCCTCGAACTTGGGAACAGCGACATCAAGAAGCTTCATCAGGTTCTTGTACTTTGAATCAGACATCAAGGCATGCAACACAGGGAGGTGCCCTGAGATGCGAAACTTGGTAATATTAGGAGCTTTCGGGACAATGGAAGTCTCAATGGTAAAGTCCATGTTGATGCGGTCAATAATGTGTAAATTCTTCGTCTCACTGCTCGCGTCAAGTTGAGCTCTAGCCTCCTCTATTGATCGCCCGATAAGGACTTGTGTAGATTCAAGCCTTAGAAGGAACTTGTCGTACATTAGTCTTTCGAGACGCTTATAGTCCTCGTCGGTATATTGATGTTTCTGTTTAGATTGGATTTCCTGCATAGTAGCCTTGTCGACTAACTCGCTGTTCAAACTTGCATGGCCTGCATCCAAGATCAAACAAAGTGTGGTCTCTTCAATCACAGAATCGGGGATGATAATAAGCGGTGCTTGCAGATCAAGCTGCGCATTTACTGTCTTGTGCTCTTGAAGTGCGAATTCTAGACCTGCTCGAGTCTGTTGACGTATGCCCTCCACCGTTGCGCCAGCTGTCTCCATTAGGGCGTTGATAGATTCCATATGGCGCTCTGGCGGTTTAAAGAATTTTGCGATTTCAACTACGAATTTGGGATTATAGATGACTTCCATTGCCTTTAACTTCATTGTTAACGCACTGTCGGCAGAGCCGTCAAGTGGATTCTGCTCAAACGAGAGGTAGAACAGTGGATCATCAGTGCCCTCGGTCCCGTCGACACCGGAAGGCTTTGAGGGGGCGTCATCGGCGATATCTCCGACCTCCTTGTCGTTTGGAGCTTCAGGTGAGTCTTTGACGGTTATTATCTGTGGGAAGCGGCTACCTTCAGTCGTGCCGTCGTATAACCTCATAGCTTCGAGGCTGAGCTCGGCATACAATGAGTCTGGTCTTTGGAGAACCTTGGTACTGAAATCGTCAAATAGTAATCGAAGAATTTCAGTAGCTCTGCCGTGAGGGTCTCGCTTCAACGTAAAGCCCCCGCTACGGAGGTTCATTTCAATTTGCATCTTGATGGCATCTCTTGGCATGTCGATAGCTTCCGCTATGCTCTGTTTTTCGTCCCAGTTGATTGCCTCGTAGAGTTCTTTGCGTTGTTGTTCGGACAACTGCGTGTTATCTTCGGCAGGCTGCTGCTGTTTTTCTTGCTTCTTGCCACTGCCCCATATCCATGAAGACCAGCTCTGTTGCTGAGCCTGCTTCTTGACACCTACGTTCTCCTTTCGAAGTTGGTTTCGCGCAAGAGATCGCCAGAATCTCAGGTCCTCATACGAGAGCTTGTGTTCGAGTCGGTCAAGGTCTTGTACTTCTTCTGGCGAGAGCTTTTCCTCTTTCTTCTTCTTTTTGAACAACTCAATGTATCTTATGCGGTCGTCTCTGCGCTCCTTGAAGTAAGCCCAGCTCCATTGTCGGTTACGGTCGTGAATCTTAGTGAGTACAGCCGAGCCAGCAAACCTAAGCCACGCTCGTGGGTCTTCTTTAGGACGTGATTTTGGTTCTAATTTCTTATATTCGTGGTGTAGGATGTAGTAATGAAAGAGGTCAAGAAGCATAAGAGCATCGCGGTATTGATCTTCATCAACGACAAAAGCCAGCTCGTCGAATAGCAGACGAGCCTTGGTCTGAGGTCTATCTGTCTTACCAGTCTTGTCCATCTCGAGGCCTGCTCTACCGCTAACAGGTTTGAGAATAAACTGATGTTCAGCGGCAGACTTGTCATCTGGTTTTGCAATCATCTCCCTGAATTTGCTTAGGGCCGCATCCCTTCCTGGTCCTTGTTGCTCAGGGTCACCAGTACCGGAACCTATGAGCTTCGCATCGGTGTCCCAGTAGACTGCTAGGGCACCAAGAGTTGCCAGCTTGTGAGTCGTATCTGTTGTGCTTTGGATGAATGTTGGTTGCCACTTGTCGTCAGTACTAACGGCACTGAGCTCTTGAAGTGTGAGGCCAGCAGCGAAAGGATGGCCTGGGTCGGAGATAGAGTCTTCGTATCTTATATGGATGTTCTTGATCGAGACTTGTACATTGTCGACAATGGCAGTCACCATACTGGCAGTAAAGCTTTGATTCTTCTTCTGCTCCTCCGGAGTCATACCCTCGGTGCTCCGTTCCTTCAAGAGCTCCGCGCTATCCAATTTCTCCATCTTCAGTGCATACGCCCGCTTCTCCTCTTCCTCCGGATCAAACTGATCATCACTTTTCGGTGCAGCCAGCACGAAAACGTCTTCGATATTGACCCTGACTGGTTTGCCTCGGAGGTTGGACCAAGGTATCGCGAGAGTGAGCTGACCTAGATGGCCTTCGACCACGTTTAATGGGAGGTGGAGTTGATCTAGGGCTTCTTTGCGCAGCTCAAGATTCCGTAGGACGACGTCGCCATTCCATATGCCGACACTGAGCTGTTTGGGGTCAAAATTCTTGACATACATGCCCAGGAACCTGTTTAACAGGTTCGACACGAGACCTTCGAGCATCGCGCCGCCGGTTGGCCTTACCCAGGCCCGGGGAAGAGGAGGATTGTGTTTAGGTGTGGATAGAGATATCGGTGCATGGGGTCTTCATTGTAAGCTTCCAGACCGTTTCAACAGGTTTTACGGGTGAGGGACAGTGACAGTGATGAGGAGCGAGGTGGAATTTGACGGCGCAGCAGAAAGGATCGTCAGTTGGTTCTGGGGGGAGCGATGATGTAGCAAAGGGCCCGGATGATATACAGAGGAGCGTCAGGAGACTTTGAATGCTGGCGCGGCGCCTTCGAGGTGGAATGTTGGCGATGGAAGATGACGGGCGGATGAAGTATGAGGGTTTTCGGAGGGATACTTGAGACCAGCCGTGACGAGGCCTGTTGTATGGCGACTCTGCCAGATGGGAGCATCAACTGCAGATTCGGATAAGGTAGTTGTGGCTGCCTGTGTTTGTGGTTGTGGTTGTTTTGGAGGCTTCGCTGGGAGTGACGTAGGCACGGCGGGCAGTGGCTGATGCTTGCTTGCCGGAAGCTTCAGAAATGGCGCCCGGCGACGACCAGCTCTCAACTTCCACGCCGTACCTACTGTGGACAGAGTCCTGCTGCGACACTCCTCCAATTCTTGGGTTGCCAACCTCAACAAGGCCCTGTAGCCTCGCGCGAGGTTTCGTATGACCCAACTGTAAGTTCAGTAGATCCATTGACTACCAGGAAGGAGGTCTATAGCGTTCCTATCCAAGCAACGCCGGGGTACCTTTCACGATGCTACGCAGCGGAGTGACTCGAGCACTCCTACGCACTTCGAGACCTTTTGCAGCTTCTTCGGCCCAATCTACCTACAAAACAGCTTCTCCCGCACTTCAATGGGCTTCCAGAGTCTCCTCTCTGTCCAGGAAGCGACCCCAGCCACTGTCTCTGGTCTCCTTCAAACCTATATCTGCAGCGATCGTCCGCCATGCCTCTCAAGTAATTCCGGGAAACCCGGACACGAAGGCGGAGGAAGCAGCCTCGGGACGGAAACTTCATGCTGATCCAGCCATGGTATCGACTACATCATCTGTCCACCCCGTTTTCGAAGAGGTTGGCACTCCGGAGCCAGAACCAGATACAGACATGATGGCCGGGATCAGGTCTGACTTGGTAAGCCTCAGGTTGGAGTTGCTGTTGTTGGAATTGCAGCTGATATGTTTCAGAAAACAATCGCTGACACATTTTCGATGAGGGATGTTCCTCACGAAGCTTTCGTGATTGGTATGGCCGGTGTGCTGCCTTATCTAGCGACCTCAGCTGCGACGGTATACTGCGCGTGGGAAATTAGTCATGCCAGTGCCGCCGGTGGGTACGGTCTTCTCATGTCAGACCGTACTGCTGAGCTTGCACTCCATGTCCTCGAGCCTTTACAAATTGGCTACGGCGCCGTTGTAAGTGAACTAACATCCATATCACGGTTCGCAAGCTGGATGATTATACCCCAAAGTCTCGTGACCGGCGCGCTCCAACTGGCCAAAACCCGGTTCATGCTGAGCGGGAAAACAACCACTTCCACCGAGCAATAACGTTTCTTCCCGCGTCATTCACTAATTGAGCCTTCAATAGATCATATCCTTCCTCGGAGCTATCCACTGGGGTCTCGAATGGGCTGGTTATGGTGGTCACATAGGCTACCGTCGCTATGCCATTGGCGTATTCGCGGCTGCTGTCGCCTGGCCCACAGTCCTGCTACCGGTCGAATATGCTTTGACTTCACAATTCCTGGTTTTCAACTTCCTGTACTATGCCGACACCCGCGCCACCAAAAACGGCTGGGCACCGCCCTGGTATGGCGTCTATCGCTTCGTGCTAACCTTCATCGTCGGGGCAAGCATTGTCGCGAGTTTGATCGGACGTGGCCAGATTGCAGATAGGATCGGCAGGTTGCCTGGCCCTGCGGACAGGGTAAGAGAATTGAGGGATTCGCAGAACGAAAGTCTGGCACAGGAGGAGGAAGTCAAAACCAGGAAGATGGTGTCTAAGTCTAAGACCAAGGATGAAGATGAGGATGAAGATGAAGAGTGAAAGAGCACGTGAGATTGTAAGCCTTTGCGGAAGTTCCCATGTGGCTACTGAGGTTAAGATTCGGTTCGATCGAGAGCATGATTCGAGTAGGTGGCTGCAGATTGTAGAAGTGCGAAGTGCCAAGTCGATTCGTAAGCTGGTTTGTAAATGTGTAAAATACAAGGTCCCCCAGCCTTATGGACGTTAGGCTTAGAAGCATCAATGTTTCAAAAACATGATGGGCTGGAATGGTCTAGTAATTGAAAACTGCAGCCTCTACACGCGGTACACAAGCGGTGGCGCTTTCCAAACGCTCAAGATACTAAACCTTGTAAGGCAATTTTATTCCCTTTGCAGGCAAGAACCTCAACTCCGAGCGGTGGGGACCTTGATGGCCATTAGGCTCGCACTTCGAAAATGCGCAGTCTTAAGTGATTATGGATGTTACAGACGAAGAAAAGCAGAATACCAGATTACTCACGTTAGCTGTCCGCTTGCCTTGCTTCGAAATTGCTGCGTGTCGTGTAATTTGGGATGAGGTAGGTGCGACAGCAGCCCTGGCGACTTGAGCACGTTATTTCCTCAATCATCGCAACCACGGTTGGCAGTACGCTTTATATACCCCGCCAATACCCCAATCACAAGCTCTATCTTGTGATCAATACCTATGGACTGAGGGCTGCCTCGGCGAGATAAGCAGTCTGCAAAATAAGAACATAGTGTATCCCTACCGTGCCTTCCAGTGTTCTCGCACACACAGTTAGTCCACAACAAGCAGAAAGACTTGTAGACAGTTGCGCTTACACACTCTCGGTTCTGTCTCTGAATCCCTTGAGCTTGCCTACTGCAATAGGTGAAGGGATAACGAGCTTAGTTATCATTGCAAGCTCTTGCACAGACGCTCTTTCCACCCTCCCTTCGTCGCAATAGCTTGTACTACCTCAATACCACCCATTCGCTGGCAAATTTCTTCCCCTGACTGCGATGGATGACCCGGAACCAGCTCTCAAATGCCTAGACTCGGATTCATCGTCCTCAGCAAATCGGACTGCCGGCCTAGGCAGCATCTCCACAGCGCCTCCTACCCGGACTGGCCTGATTGGTTTCATCGATAGTTTCAAAAGAAGCGCTGTAGTTCCCCTTGCTCAAGCGGGCGTAAATGGCACTGATCAGGGAGCCTTGCAAGATCGTAAAGCTCACGGGGTTCGTGAGGATGGAACCGAGCAAGCAAGAGTGCAATGTCCCGCTGGGGAGCTAGCGCACGATCTCAAGGGAAGGCATTTACAAATGATCGCTATCGGAGGATGTATTGGTACGTCAACCGCAGTCTAATTCAGAGGAAACTGTGGTCAAGTCAAGCTAACCTATTCGCCTAGGCACCGGGCTCTTCATAGGTTCAGGAACCGCACTCGCAGAAGCAGGACCAGCGAGTCTGCTCCTTGGTTTTAGTCTCACTGGTATCATGCTTTTCTGCACCATGCACGCGCTAGGTGAAATGGCCGTAAGTACCGCGTACCGTTATCGTTGTGAGAGCCGACATCCATATACTAATCGTCGTCTTTGCGAACAGGTCACTTTTCCAGTAGCTGGATCATTTGCGGCATACGCAGATCGCTTTCTGGACCCAGCTTGGGGTTTCGCTATTGGTTGGAGGTACGTACTGTACCCCAAAGCACTACGATATAATCGCTGACAAGATGCCCAGTTATGCCCTGAACTGGCTAATTTCGATGCCCCTGGAGCTGATTGCAGCGTCCATCACGCTATCTTTTTGGGAGGGAGCGGCAGTCGTCAATCCCGCCGCCTGGGTTCGTTATCTCTCCTGATCCTCTGCTACCATCTCAAAAGGCTTGGGCTGACGAAGCTGCAGGTCACCATCTTTTGGCTCATTGTTGTGATGTTCAACCTGTTCGGTGTTAAAGCCTACGGCGAGACCGAGTTCATCTTTTCCGTCATCAAGATTGTTGCTGTTTTGGGATTCGTGTAAGTCTCTGCTCTCGGACGCTTCTTTGCTTAAAGCTCCCTTGGTCTAATTGTCACATAGTATACTCGGCATATGCATCGATGTCGGTGCCAGTCCGACGAAAGAATACATTGGCGCGCGTTACTGGAAAGACCCTGGTCCTTTCAACCATGGCTTCAAAGGCCTGTGCAGCGTATTCGGTACGTCTATACTTATGATACTATCAGACTTATCCAACAACCGCATACTGATTCGAAAGCAGTCACTGCCGCATTCGCCTACTCAGGTACCGAGCTCGTAGGTCTGGCAGCAGCTGAGACGGCAAATCCACGAAAGTCGCTCCCGTCCGCTACAAAGCAGGTCTTCTGGCGGATCGTCCTGGTAAGTCTGCGGCACTCACGACCGCTGATTATGATAGCGTCTAGAAGTTGACTTGGTTTAAATTTCCAGTTCTACATGATGTCCCTCTTGGTCATCGGACTCCTCATCCCCTACAACCACCCATTCCTGCTCACATCGCACTCCGCCGCCGACGCCAACGCCTCGCCCTTCGTGATCGCCATCCGCGCAGCCAAGATCCGGGCCCTCCCCTCCATTTTCAACGCCGTTGTCCTCGTCGCCGTCCTCTCCGTCGGCAATTCCGCGATATACGGCGCGTCACGTACGCTTGTGGCGCTAGCCATGCAAGGCCAAGCTCCCAAGATGTTCGGATATATTGATCGTGCAGGACGGCCACTCGTCAGCGTGCTGTTTTCTGCTGGTTTTGGGGTGTTGTGCTACCTGTGCGCTGCGGGAGCTGGACTTAGGAATGAAGCGTTCGGTTGGCTGGTAGCCGTAGCTGGGCTGAGCACGGTCATGACGTGGGCAAGCATCTGCTTGTGCCATATTCGATTTAGGAGGTGAGTTTTGTCATACCAATTTGTTGAGAATTATGCTCTCTGAGTTCGAACACCAGCGACGGAAGCAGACGCATGAAGAAGACACTGCTGACTGAGATCAATTTGTACAGAGCATGGAGAGTTCAAGGTCACTCACTACACGACATTACCTGGCGCGCATCGCTCGGAACGTTAGGCTCGTGGCTCGGACTCACATTCAACGGCCTCGTCCTGGTTGTAGCCTTCTGGATAGGTTTTGCACCATCTGGGTTAGTCCTTCTACTTCCTGTGAACCCTGCTCCTCTACACGCTCTAAAATCCCTTAACCCGGGCGGCAAGGGGCGGTTTCGCGTCGACTGTACAAGCTAACGCAACTCCATCTCGCAGCGACAAACCCCTCACTACTCGCCAACGCATAAAGTCTTTCTTCCAACTGTACCTCTCCGTCGTTTTGGTCATCGCCATGTACATCTTCTTCAAGCTCTGGAAGGCCACTTCTATCCGCCGTGCCAAGGATATAGATCTCGTGACGGGCGTTAGATTGGATCGACGTCTATCTGAGGAGGAAGATGAGGAGGAGAAGGAGAACGTCAAAGGGTTCGGGAGGGTCACGAGGAGGATGAAGAAGATCTTCTGCTGACGTCCTTAAGGGTTGGGAATTGAGAGCTCTGGAGGATGGAGTTGGGCGACTTGGGGCTTCGGTTACCGAAATGAACACTGGTTTGGACTGGGAAGGATGCTAGAGGCAGACGAATTGTGCACAGATGTTTCATTCCCGTTTCGACGGTGTGTCCCTCTTTCGGAAGTACGGAATCTGCTTCTTCCACAGCTTTTGCGTTTAAATTCGCGAAGCTTGCTGTATTGCTATAGCTACTTGATGTAACGCTCTGCTGGCCTGGTCCACCAATTCTTCAAAATGTAATCTTCCTTTTCCGAGAAGACCAACTAAGCCCGGTCATACCTATTCACTTTCTTCATAGAAGGAAACATGTCATAAGGTACATACCTAGGTTTTTCAAGGCGTACAGAACGTCGAACCAAAAACCACTTTTCCTGTTTCCCACGGAGGCAACGTTCCAGTATCCAATTCCGTCAAGGCAGGAAAGTAAAATGCATCCAACAAAAAGTCCATACGAAACATGATGCTTTACGGCTGCAGGGAAGCGTTTGACGTGGTATATGGAGAGCTCTCGCCCGTGACATTTCAAGCGAGAGAATCCAGGAAAGTATTCAGAGTCGTGTAAGTAGGTAAAAAGGCTTTCTCACCGTGGTGCAAACCTCTACCTATATGCAGAAAGATAGAGTCCGACAAGGTTGGCGATCTGAAAGCGCATGCCCTTCGGCGGGCCTGCCTAGATGCTCTCTTTCGTCTTAATGATCACCTTTACCACAGTTCCGCCAAAGTCAAAGAACTTATTGAAGGCTCAATGGTAAATACCCATACCTCGATGCAAAGCGCGTCCGAAACTACCTCTACCTATGAAAAACCTGGTGAGGTACCTAGGTAGATATTGTAAAACCACCACCCGTTACCCGTAATAAACTCCATCGTCCTCATCCCGTCGTCAATAATTTGGAAATGTAATTGCTTGAATGGAAAATCCACCCCGAGACAAACAACACGCCCTGTTGGAGCGTGAAATATCCGCCCCAACCAAGAAAAACCCGAAAAGAGGAAAGCTGAGGAAACGCCCGATAAAAGCCCAGATAGGGTCCCCCTTAGACTTAAGCCAAACAAGAAAAGCCAAAACGGTCTTGAAGCCCAGACACAACCGGTTTTCTGGTATCCGTGCAATATGCAAAAAGGAGCAAACTTGAGGGCGCGAAGTAACCGGTAGGTGTGCGCGAGCTGTTTCCCGTCTTGACCCGCGCCAAAGCCGAGATCCTCGTCCACCATTGGATTAATAAAATTCCGAGCCAAGAAAAAGAAAGACGAATTACTCCACAAATCGAATGCCGCTCCGTTCCATAACGCCATCATCGAATCCGGAAGCTGTACGCAAAAACTGAGGCTCATCGCTGGCAAAAGAGCTTGATCTCCCCCAGCTGTCCAGCGCTGATTTGATCTTTCTGTTGTTCCCGCCACAGCTCAAATGCCGTCTGGACATCCTCATCGGACTGTATGCTGACAAAGTCTTCGTCATCCATGTATTTTAGCTTCACGTTGCCTGCGCTGAGGGTGAGATTTGTATGTCGTTGCAGCTTGGCGTCAATGCGGTCTTTGAGGGATTGATAGCTGATATTGGTGCCGACCACGAGCGTCATCGAGCTGCCTTCTGACGGGACTTTGACCTTGAGTTTGAGCTGCGTAGGAGCAGGTAGGTCGGTTGTCCTGCTGGAAGTCGTGGACAGCGCGGAGTTGAGCCTACGTAGCTCCGGTGCTGGTACAGGAGTGGTGTTCCTAGAAATGCTGGGATATTGTGGGGCATATCTTGTCTGCGGGTGTCGGGGAGGCGAGGTAGGAGCGGCTCTCGTGGTGCCATTGCTGGGAGAGTTGGTTTGACCGCGACTGACAAGATTCGGAACGTGAGCGATATGTGTTGGAAAGGGAGGTACGGGAACGTCGGGCAGGGGAGGAGCAGTCCCATTCATTAGGCGGCGATTGAGGGAGTTGTGGACGTCAGGGCTACTCGCAGATCGAAGTCTATTTTGCGACATAGCTAGTCGCTGTGTTGACTGGGGTGCTGTAGCGCGCGAAGAAACAACACCATTGCTCTGGTCGCGCAGCATGGTTCGCGTGACAGCCGGAGCTGTAAATCTCGCATTGCCGTGATCGTCCCCAAGCCAGCTAGTCTGTGGTGTGGGCTGCCTAGGAAAGGGGAACATCCCGGACGATGAGCTCGTCCTGGATGATATGGGTGAATCAATGCTAGGGGAGAAATACGAGTCTCCGAATTGGTCGCCTGAGAAAGTTGCAGCGTTCTGTAGTTGCTGTGTCCGGAGTGTCAAAGCCGGCATATCAAGCGCTGGTGCAAACCTAGTTGGCGCCGTACGTGCGCCGAGCGAACCACTCTCTCGCGTCGTTGACCTAGACCGCAGACTTGTGCTAGAGCCATTGCGGCTCAGGTCAAAGTCCGAGTGCCCACCGTAGCCGGGCATAACAGTATCGATGTCGTCGTCATCTGCATCTTCGTCTTGTGCGTAGGGATTCTCTATGAACCGGTCGCGCATAGATATGAACTCGGTTTCAGAGGTACCTGTATGCCTAGTGCTGGCACTGGCCCGAACAATGTCTCTCCATGCCCAGCGTTGACTCTCAATCTCTGCGTACCACTTTTTCATCGCTTCTTCTGTTGTGAAACGAATAATAAAATTCTCAATGGTCGAATCTCCTTTCCAGAAGATTTGACATGTGTACGACCCTGCCAGCAGATTAGCGCTCAAACCTCTCGTCTCAACGCCATATCTGACATACCAGGTTTACTAAGAGATATTACTTCGGTCACATTTTGCATGAAAATACGGCCCTTAAGCTGCAATCGTGGCTTTCCCCTTCGGTCGACGAGAGGCTTGCTCATCATCATTTTGTTCTTTTGCTTCAGAGGGTTAATATCTTTGCAGCAGAGCAGGATGGTTTCGAAAAGGTATATACGGTACTGTGAAATAGCCGGGCGAAGACGCCCCAAAAGGTTAGCATTTGTATATAGTAGTAACGTCGCATTAGACGAATAAACATGACTTGGGTTCTGGAACATGACGGAGTCTTTTAAAATTCCATCCTTTCCAGGTGGCGGGTGTGTGTAACTGGGTCCACGGATCCGAGTAAGAGCGTTGTGTGCCGGAGTTGATAAGCAAGTTTCTGTGCCTGGCTTCATCGAATGTGAATCTTTATCCTCACTGTAAAGCTCTTCGGAAGCGTTCCCGCAGTTGTCCGCTTTGCCTTGCTTAGGTGTAAGAGTGTGACAGCCTAGTATTGGCGATAGCGACGAGCCTGCGTTATCGTGCAGAGCGTATCCAAGAATCGGCCTGGCTTTGAATTTGAAAAGTTGTGCCTTCTTCCTTGATACACGTGGATAGTTATTCGGTGTTTCCCGCGGTGAATGCAGTGGATTGGTGGCTCCTTCACAGGTAGACTCTGGCCAGATCTCACGCCGTCCAGCCGAGAACTTTGCGGTACCGATTGTCCGCCATAGGCTATCTAGCTTAGATCCAGAAGCCGGACTTGATGGCCTGCTCCTTGAAGTGCTGACATCCGGATAGGATGACTGTGATGGCGAACTTCGTCGCGGTGCAGGTTTTTTGTCATTAAGAATATGCCTTACCTCAGATTCCTTCCCACCTTCTCCTTTCAAAACGACAAACGTCCCATGCAATAGCAACTCCCCGAAAAGCTCGATTTTGTGGCCTTTCCAGTCGTCAACTCGTGCCTTGAGCTCGTCCACCGCCTCCAAACGCTCGACCCGGTCAACTTCGGCGTTGGTCCGTTGCAAAACGGAAGAAGCCACTTCAATAGCTTCTGAAATATGCGCTTTCCGCTCTTCGTCCAAATCGCCTTTATCCCGGAGTTCCTTGACTGGTCAGTAACGCTCCATACACTTGGTCGCACGGCAAAAACGGTCGCTTACTTTCAGCAGCAGTGGATATTTTGCTAGCCGTTGGAAAGGTCTTAGAAGAAAGGAACCTAGAATGCTTGGTGTTTCAACGATCTGACGAAGCTCGGGCGGGCCTCCTGCCTCTTTTAACTTGTCAAACAATCTCATCGCCGTCTCTTCGCATTTCTTCTGATTTGCGATGTAAGGCTCATAGACTTTGAAGGCTTCACGGTACAATATGAACAGCTTTCCCCAATCTTGTTCGGTCTCGGGCTGAGCATTGGTCTGCTCCACCCGGATAAGAAAGCGTCGCTGAAAGTCGAGGAGCGCATTAAGGTTCAAGAAGATGTCATGGATGGTATCACCTGAAACAATGCCTTTCTCCTCAACTAACTTCTTGAACGATTGCAAAATCTCCAGGTGCTGCACGTAGGTACGCTCGGTGTTTACAAGCTCCGCCACGATGTGCTGCCGCTGTGTGCGCTTCGCTGCAGGTCCCGTAGGCAATAGCTCTTCGTCTACGTGTGACGGAGCCAGGATGCCCTCGTCAACAAGAACGTCGAGTACTCGGTTCACCACCTTTACTACCTTGACGAACCCGGTCGTATCCTCAGTGTACAAATCTGTAACAATGAAGCATTCCTCCGGCGGAAACTTCAGTTGATTGACGCACGCCTGAAGGAACTTAAAGGTCGCAGCTTGGGCTCGTTTCTTCTCAGTGACGCGGGAAGGATCGATTATAAGTGGTTGCGCGGGCTTGAGGGCGTTGTAGATTGTCATCAGAGGATATCCTCTTCGGAAGATCCTCCACAGCAGGGAAACAGGATCCGTATCCGCATCTGCCTCCTCCTCTTCTTCCTCGAGGTGTTCCTGAAACTCAGGCAAGCCCTCCAGCCGTCGTCTAAGGCTCAAGCACATCTGGAACAGTGATGTGTCTTTATCCGCCACTTTGTTGATGACATTGTCGCTGGCTTCCACCGGTCCACCATTCAACGGGGTTGCAGCCGGGGTGGGAGGCGCGAACAGCGTTGAGTGTGACGTCGCCTGCGTCGAGTCGGATGATCTGTACGTGTGGGAATAGGTGGACGAGTTTGAACTGGCATGACTTTGCGTCTGTTTGGGAGGTGATGGATTGGAAATGTTTTGCGACAGCGATTGTATGGACGGTAGGGGTGTTGTGGAATATGCTCGAGGTAGCGGTCCATGAGCAAAGTCCATGGTCATCACGCCGCCAGCATGCATCTAGCGCAGCCTGGGGGTTGACATGCGCCAATGCGCTTGAGGTAAGGTAGAGAGGTCTCCAGTTCGGCGCTCTCGTCTGATGTCAATAGAGAAGGTAAGTGCAGGCGAGTACAAAAATTGTGCTCGCGCCAGAGGACGGAGCAGGCACAACGAGTCAAGCAGTCGATGTCACGAATAGTCCAGAGTCACAGCAAGCTTGCAAAGAGTTGGACAGGAAGAATAGGCAGATGCTGAGAGGCGGAGAGAGTGTAGGTAGGTAAAGGTAACGAGTGTATTAATTCCTTTGGTAGGTGCGGTGCTAGGTCTCGAGCACGGGGAGTTCCTTCACGCATGTCTTGTCTTTCCCCATTCTCCAAACGGGTGCAGGGCCTTCGCTAAGCTTTCCCAGCACTTTTGTTTGCATGCCCGCCGCGCCGCTATCTTCGCGCCTTACCTTGGGTGCGTTCCGCCTTGCATTACAAGAGCAGCAACACAACAACTTCAGCAGCATCAGAAGTATGCAGCGCTTGTTGTTCTGGTGGTGTGTGCTGTAGAGTCACGGGGAGGGCGGGTGTAAATAGATTGATACGCTGCTGGACGCGCTGGCGCTAAAGGGAGTCCCCTATAGGGTTTCATGCTGCTACTACTGCTACTGCTACTGCTACTGTTATTGCGACTGCCAGCCAAGGTTTCTGTCCAACGGTGACTCGCATACGGAACTCGCCTTGGCCTGCCTCCGCGTCCGCTGCTTGATGGGTAACTTACCACCTGCACTCCGTACACAAACGCCAAGTACTCCCCTGTTCAAGCTTGTCGTCGATACCAATCAAACAAACACAAGTTTCGCCGTCGCCATATCCTTCAAAGTTTTCTCACATCTGATCGTTGTGTTGGGTTGCCCTCGAGGAGATACACGAGGCCAAGTGTCAGCTCATAAGAACTAAGGATCTGAGAGGCCGTAGCCGCGTGGTGACCAACAGGAGCCACCTGTCGCAATCAGGATCAACACCTCCCGGCTCAACTGCAGCATCCTGTGAACAATGTCCAGACTTACACGATCGCAAGGTTAACAGGTTTCCCGCATCAGCTGCACTACAAGCCATTCCGACCACTGCGCGGCCCTGCGGCAGCGCTATCAAACTAATGGCGTACACGCCTCCATATCAAAATTCAATAGCGGCCATGGCGTCGTTTAAACTTGACGAAGGATATTCGGAAGAGACTCGGAGTCTGAGTGATGGTGACTTGGCTATGAGGATGGACCCGAACTTGGAAATTCCTGGCAATTCAGTCGAGATACCTACAATCCCGCTGCCTCTATGGATAACCGAGCTTGGCGAAACAGAGAGGAAGGGTAAGAAGCTACCCAACTAACCCTCGAGACGTGGAACGTTACTTATTGTTGCTACCAGAGCTTGCTTACTCGATACTCCGTTCATTACCCACTTCATCAATCGCCACAATAGTGGAAGCGTTGAATCCACTGCTACATTTAGATCCGGTTAAGCATCTACCTGACGAGACCATCCTTCACATATTCGAATTCCTGGATGCCAAGACGCTATTGAGGGCATCCATGACTTCCAAGTCCTGGAGACAACGAACTTTAGATGCGCGCTTATGGAGACAGTTATATGCCCGTGAAGGCTGGGGCTGTGATAAGAGATTTGTGCGCTCGTTTCAAGAGCAAGAGAGGGCTCGCCTTGCAACTCAGCGCGAGCGGAAGGCTCGTAACAGGAGAGCCGAGACGGACCAAGAGGTTTCGGCTCGCAGAAAGCGGATACGGCAACGTGGGCTGTTCGGGACTGGCAATAAGGGCTTCTCGGCATCAATGGCTCTCGACGGTGTAGCGGAGGCCCAACATGGCTGGTCGGAGCAGCATGGCGTAGTCGAAGCCGATGAAGACTCGCCTTGGGAGATGGTCGATTCTCCACTGGAGAATGGCCAGGCTGCAGCTAGCGCTGGGGATGCTATGCAGGATGTGGAATTTCATGGCATTCCTTCCGCTGCGCCAAACTCTTCCCAAGAAGTGAACAACATCTCCTTCACATCAAGAGATTGTAGAGACATCAATGAACACTCACTCATGTATTCATCGCTGAACGGGGACCCGCGGGTGAACTGGCAATATCTCTACAAACAGAGGCGGAAACTGGAAGATAACTGGAATCATGGTCGGTTTACCAACTACCAATTACCTCATCCCGCACACCTTGAGGAAAGACACAAAGAATGCGTATATACGCTTCAGTTTTCTGGCAAGTATTTGGTAAGCGGTAGCAGAGACACAACCGTACGAATATGGAACCTTGACACCCAACGGCTAGTGATGCCACCTTTGCAAGGTCATAAAATGTCCGTGCTTTGTCTGCAGTTCGATGAAACTCCTGAAGAAGACGTAATCATGTCCGGCGGTAGCGATACAGATGTCATCATCTGGCGGTTCAGTACAGGCAAGATCATGAGAAAGATTGTGCAGGCGCACTCGGAAGCAGTCCTGAACCTTCGCTTCAACAGTCGATATCTTATAACTTGTTCCAAAGATAAATCAATCCGGATTTGGAATCGAAAGGAGCTGCTACCGACAGATCCGGAATATCCTATTTCAACCTCTTCCTCTAGTACGAAATTCCCCTCGTACATAGTGGACATGTCTGGAATCGCGGAAATACCACCAAATGTTATGTATGAGCCCCTGCCACCGTACAGCCTTGTCATGACAATGCTGGGCCACCACGCCGCAGTAAATGCCATTCAAATCTCCGACTTCCAGCTTGTCTCAGTTTCCGGCGACCGCAATGTAAGGGTGTGGGATCTCCGGACCGGGAACTGCATACAGGTACTAATAGGACACACCAAAGGCATCGCTTGCGTACAATTTGACGGACGGAGGATTGTCAGCGGAAGCAGTGACAAGTCCATTCGCATCTTTGATAGGGTGACTGGTGGCGAGGTTGCCTGCCTTCTAGGTCACAATGATTTAGTCCGGACAGTCCAAGCCCGATTTGCGGACACTGCTGGTGACCAAGATGACTTGGAACTGGAGGCACGTTCTGTAGACCAAAAGTTCTTCGAGGCGCACAAGGGCCAACTGCCGACACCGAAACAAAGGCGACGTGGGCTTGCCGAAAATACCGGCTCTCGAGACCCACACGATATGACAACGTACGGTGCGAAGCTGCCGCCCGGTGGTGGAGGGAGTCGTTGGGCTAGAATCGTATCCGGATCGTACGACGAGCAAGTCGTGATTTGGAAAAAGGACGCAGACGGCAAGTGGGTTGTTGCTCACAAGCTTCAGCAGGCGGAGGCAGTCAGGGCGGCTAATCGTCGAAACCACTTGACGGTCCCTTCGGTGCTTCAAGCCACGCCCTCTGCCACCATGGTTGGGCAGCATCACGGGCAACACAATCCTGCTTATCCGCCTGTGCCTCCGGTGCCACCGATTCAAGCTACGTTGACTGCAGCCCAGTACCAGCACTTCATGCTTTTGCACGCACAGGCCACCCACGCTAACAACAGCCATATGCCTCCTCCTCAACCGAATAATTCGGGCGTTGGCCAAAGTCCCGTCAACCACCACGGATTCCCGCTGCAAGGCCAAGGCCATAGTCAGGCTCAGGGCCCGTCGCACCCATCCCCGCACCCGCAGTCGAATCCACAGTTGCCGCAGACGCTGCCGCTGCAGCCAGGTCATGTTCCAAACACACAGCACGCAGCCCACGCGGCCAATCCAGCCGGTACCGGCTCCGGTCCCGGTCCTGGTCCAGCACATCACCCCCATCACCCC
>JAGFMK010000172.1:0-60964 GCA_021030975.1 Lichenothelia convexa | reverse complement strand
CCTCTCCCCCTTCCACCTCTTTGCCCACCTCTCCCACCACGGCCACCCTGTCCTCCCTGCCTCTCAAACGCGTTCGCCGTGCCCTTCGTCCTCTCCTCCAGCGTCCGCTCATTCTGCTCAATAAGCCCGCTCGCCTTATCACTAAGCGTGAGCGCCAAGCTCTGCAGTCTTGACAGCTCGACACCCTTCCTGAAGATAATGGCGCTGTTGACCTGGTCCAGGGCGGCGGCCAGCTCTTCGTGGAAGATCATCTTGCTGATCACGGCTGCGACTTTCTGCTCGGGGAGGTCGAACATGGACGACAGGGTAGCGACGGATAAGGTGTCGTAAAACGGCGCGTAGGTGAATAGGTATGTCCTCAGGCCTTCCTCTTGGATCTGTTCGCTTAGCATGGCTTTTATCTTCTCGCTGTTCGCTATCAATTCCCAGATCTTGATGGAGTCGATGAAGTCCGCAGATTTCTTCCATTCGCCTGCTGCGAGAGCTTTCGAGGCTTGCATGACGAAGTCTCGGGTGTTCTCGGGAGGACCGGTGAAGACCTGTCGTTCGTGGTATTCAAGCTGCCGGCGGAAGTTCTTGCTGATGACCCGCTTCTTGATGTCCGGAGACGAGCCAGTCTGAGCGAGCAGTGGGATTTCGAGCAACATCGAACATGTCAGGTAGACGCACTCTAATAGATCGAGGTTGATATGCATGTGAAATGGTAATTGTCGTTGCCTCTCCAACCGCTCTTGCTCCGGCGATATTTGCGAGTACCGCTGCATCTGCACACCTTGAGCGAGTAGCTCTTTTTGCCGCCCACTTCCGCAAATCTCTTGGAGCGTGTTCTGCGCCTCGTATACGAGGCCAGCTCGAAAGGCGCAGAGGCCGATTTGGACAAGGGTGCGGTTGTAGAGAATTTGTGTGCTGACGTCAAACTTGACGATGTCTTCTTGCAAGTGAGACATTAACATCATGTCGCGAGCCTTATAGTACCGGTCATGCAAAGCGTTGAAGTAGATTTGGCATAGCATTGCCCGCGCACGGATGATGCCGGTGTCATGGATGAAGAGGTAATTGCCGAGGGTTTGAACAAGATCTGCAGGGTCTGTCACCATGCCCCGAGGGGTAATATCTGAATTAAGCTCAGTTGGAAGAGCTTTCCAAGTATTGTCCTCGAGTATCTGAATGACTTGTGAAGGCTGGGCAAGAGAAATTAGCAGAAACAATGATGGTCCTGACGAGACATAACCCACCTTGAAGTACACATGCTCCAGCCTGCGTAAAGCAACTCGATTAAGACTGTCTTGACTGGCTTCGACCTTGGGCTTCTTCCTCAAGTTTTCAGAGTATATTAAGGTACGAACAATGTTCTTGTACAGCGCCGCTTCATCAGCAAGGCGGTCAATGTATTCTGTAGTATGAGGGTCAATGTGTTGCAACGACCGCGTGAGCTCATCATCGAGTCGCTCAACGAAAGAAACTATGCTTCCAGGGACTTGGAGAAGCTCATCCTTGTTGATCGTGGGTTGCTTGTCATCATCTTCCCATTCCTCTGCTCCTTCAACAACGACCATGGTTTGGTTAGCCTCTAGCACTTCCAGTAATTGGGCAAGTTCGCGATCCGCACTAAGGCAGGGTTAGCATGAGGGATCAGGAATGATACCGGGCGCTGTCGCCTACTTTTTCCACTGCTCTTGAGTCATGAAACTCCCAGTGCCTGACGTCAAGTCGAATCTTGTAGATATCAACGTAAGGAGAACCCGGACCTTCTGATAATCTGTTGCAGCCACATCCAGTAGCTTCTCCATAACTCTTATCTGCTCCAGTCGGTCCGTATTCTTCCTTCCCCGCGACTCGACTATCGACCTAAGGTGCTTCAATATACTTTCCGGCGTGTATTTCTGTATTCTTCCTCCCGGACCTGCTTCATGCCATCCACCTTCGTCGGCATCGGTGATACTCTCTCCCATGGCAAACATGTCCTTCGCCTTTTGTTTCTTCGGAGGTGGCGCAACCTCCTCCACTACCTCTTCCCTCATGAAGCCTTCCTTGTCCTCTCGGTATGCATCAACCTCCTTCTGGTAGTCCTTATAGATCTTGCGAATCCGCTGCCGTACAGCATTCAATCCGCGAGTGTTGACAGCGTTCATCTTCTTGGGCGTGACCTTTTGCCTTTCTATGGTTTCCAGCATGGTTGTCTCGAGATCTGCAATGGCCTTGATGTACATCTTCGGAACTTTTCCATCGTTGGCCTTGATGACAGCAGGTACCTGTCGATTTAGCCTGTCGAACTCTGCGGAAGAGACTCTGTTAGTGCGAGGACGACAGTATCTTCTTCTAGCAACCACGCACCAGAAGCGATGACAGCCCAGTCGTTGATCTTCTCCGCATTCTCGATGAGCCGTATTGTCCCTTCTAAAGCTTCGAAGCTTTTATCCCTCGCACTTTTGACAACCGTAACCCGATCCTCATCGCTACTTTCCTCTGCATCTGAGGCCTCTCGTAGAAACCTGTTGATGCCACGAGGGCCCGCTTCGTCATCGGTGGTGGACTCGTCGGAGTCCTCATCCTCCTCTTCTCCCTCAGTGGTCTCTTCCTCAGCTTTGTCCTCTGGCTTTGCTTTCTCCTCTTCACCGCTGTAGAGGGACTCCTCGTCCTCAGAGCTCTCGCTAGAGCTGTCGCTGCCGTGGAAGAATCTAGACATTTTCGTGCACTATCAGAGATACGTCGTAAAAGGCAAATGGGTGGAGCGATGAAGGACCTTGTCGTTGAATGTGCGATGTACGGCCGATAGTTTGAGCCTTCAAGGTTTTGAGCCGGTGCGTGAGTTGTTCGCGGGCGTCAACTGCGGCAAATTCACGCGCGTTATCGGTTTAAACTTCCCAAGCACGGCAACCAAGTGCTGATAGGTTCTGAACCCTAAGTCCTCACTTCCATTCTATGTCTAGGGGGTGCTCTATAGGTTGAAGTAGGTCTGGAGTGCTTCTTGCCCAAGGCAAATGTAACTTACCAGAGTCACAAAGTACTAAAGTGACTCTTAGAAGTCTTGTCATGTGCACATCTCTACTAAGTCCTTTCTATGACTGTGCATCGTCCCAGACTGCTTCTGTGTTGAGTGACTTTTTGAGCAAGGCATCATCAACCCCGGATATACCTGTAACGGTGACTCCTGCCTCTATCCAATCGCAATACCATCTTAGTCTCAAGCAGTCGTCAGTCTCACTACAGTAACTGCATTTCCTAGCACGTTTATACATAAACTTGTCCAAGTCCTATTTGCCCTGATATTGCTAGGCGACCACCAACACTCTCACTGAGTTGCTCGCAGGTGTGCCACTGATGATGTCTTGCTTGCCTCTCTATAGGTCACCTGGCGAGAATTTTTCGCTTCTCGGCTACATGTACAGTCGGTCTGCAAGTTTGAGCATCTAAAACAGTCTCGAAACAAGTCAGATGCAGTGCCCAACACGCCTGTGTCCGAACTCCTTCCGGACCAGAAATGCCCCTAGTACTTCTAACTTCGCTCAGACTCCTGGCTCCCGCTAAATCAAAAGCACATAAAGAACAGTTACATAAAGTCGACCTAGGCTTGGAGCAACACATAAAGGCCTAGAAACTGACTAATGATGCCCCTCGGGTGGTCTTTACCGTTGCACATGGCTCGTTAATCTCGTAAAGGTCGATGCCAGCAGTACTCGTTCTCATTTCCGCGCCATCTTAAACGCTGTTGGACCGAGTTCTGCCGCATTCGATTCATGAAGCAGCATTTGGGTATCTTAGATCGTAAAACTGATGACGTTTCTTTCAGTGCCACTGCGCCTGGTTCATGAACCCCTCCTCCAGAGTACGGTCCTCAAGATTCCTGATAAAGTCCCTGTTACCACGTCCATGGCCTACCCCAGACTTGCTTCCCCGTCTTCGTGCGCTTCCTGGCGTAGATTCAGCCATTCCTTCGGCTTGCGGTGGGTAGTATGCTGGACTGGGCTGCAACCTGATGGGCGCATTGGGATCTAGGTGATTGTATACTCTCTGCAGTGCGGGCGGTATTCCATTCTGCTGGTGATCGAGCGTTGATGCTCTTTGACGACCGGCTCTTGTAGCAGCTTGTGCATAGAGATTTTGTTGCGGATTGTAGTGTGCCGCTTGCATAGGCGCGGGTACCTGTTGCCCTATACTCATCTGCTGTCCATAGGCCGGGGCCTGCACTGGATAAGGTGGAGGGGCGCCTTGATGGGTTGGACTGTACATGGTGCTGTTGTACATGGCCGGCGTCTGTGGAAGGGCGCCTTGTCCATATGTACTCATCTGCATGGATGCATAGGCGGTCTGCACGGCGGTTTGAGCCTGCACTGCCTGAGCCGCCTGTGCAGCCTGCGCACGTTGCTTACTCATCGCTTGTGCCTGCTGCTGTTGTTGGACACCAGGTGCAGGTGATCTTGAGGAAGTTCCTGTCCTTAGATTCATGGGAGGATGCCAAGGGCCCGTAAACTTTTCTTGAGTGATGAACGGATGCATTTTCGCTTGCTGTGGTGTCCAGCGTTCCAAAGGGTTGATGTTGAGGAGACCACGTACGAAGTCTATGAAGGAAAGTCGATTGTTGAGTTCTAGAGAATTTAGCAGGTGCGCAGAGGGAAATGGTCACAATTGGGTACGGACCTCGATCAATCTCGGCTTGCTTCATATTCTTCCTCGGCATGGGATAAGCGCGGATGATCTCCGGAAGCGTGGTCTGTTGAAAATACTTCTTGCTCGGTTGTTCTTTCGTGCCATGTTCCCGCGAGTATTGCTCCATGCTCTTTAGCCTGTAAGTTTTCCTACCAAATTCGTCGTGCACCCTTTCAAAGAACTCTCCAGCCTGCTTTCCCACCTCCAGCATCCAGGTTGGAGGGAGTCCAAGCATTTCCGTGATTCTTGCGACTTGGTTATACTCTGATGAGCCCGGAAACAGTGGTAACCCAAGAAATAATTCAACAACGATGCACCCAAGAGACCACATATCGATGGCTGATGAATACCTATCACCTTTCATTACTTCAAGAACTTTATGGAATATCCTGCACAACACTTACGGAAGCCCCAGCAGAACTTCAGGTGATCGATAGAATCGCGACTGAATATATGTATAAACAGTCTGCCTCTCGTCACATGCGGACCCAAAGTCAATTATCTTTATTATCGGACTCTCGAGGCTGTTGCCGTCAACTCATATCCACCGAAGTCAGGCTTGGGAAGACTTACTTTTTCAAGAGAATATTTTCAGGCTTAAGATCGCAGTGGATGAGCTTTGCCTTGTTGAGTAAAGCCAACCCGTTCAACAACTGCTGCGCAAAAACACGAACAAGGGTCGTGCTTAGCCCTCGGAAGTTGTTCTGCTTGATCAACTCGTACAGGTTCACGCTGAGGAGCTCGAAAACAAGGCAAAGGTGCTGGCGGTGGATGAAGGTGTCTTTTAGTCTCAATAAGTGGTGGTCGTCATTCTTGTCGTGTTTGCTATTTAGCTGAAGGCCATTAGCATGTTCCAAATATAAGATGAGTGCTCTTACTATATCAAGAACAGACACTTCCATCATGCTTTGATTGAAGTATGCCGTTCGATTTTTAACAACCTTGACAGCCACAACCTCTTGTGTCTTCAGGTTCTGGCACTTTACGACCTGTCCGAAGGTGCCCTGACCGAGGACATCCAGGATTAGATAGCGGTTTCTGAATTAGTTAGCCCAGCCAGGTTTGAGTGTATCCCAGTGTAATATGCTACTAACTTGTGCCCTGTCTCTTCCGAACCTAAAATATCGTTCACATAAAGGATGTAGTCGCTTTCATCATTGTCATAGCCGTCATTTTTGGTGCCCTTACTTGGCTTCGTGAGGACGCGTCGCGGATTTCTGGAGGACTCGTATTTGAAGTTGGGATTGCATATTCTATAAGTTGAAGGAAGGTGGGATGTCAACGCTTGTAATGGCTGCGAGTGTCCACGTAGTCAGTCAAAGAGTACTGAACCTGACATGGGGGGATATCCCACGCTGATGAAACCTCCTTCTGGAGCTGCTCTTCGAAAGGGAGGCTGAGCGTTGATTTTGGGCGTCAAGTCCGAGATGTTGTTGCACCTGGAAAACCTAGGCACTGGACCTCGCGAAACTGAAATTTGCTGCGGATGCCTAGGTGACCGTGCCTCTCGACCAAACGCTCCATTGTTGTGCATGGTGGATGGTGAGGAATAGCCATCGGGACTAAGCGACTGCAGCGGAGGTAGCTGAGTAGACCGAGAATCTTGGGGAACGTCAGTAGGCGGGCTGAGTAGCTTTCAGCCGTGACTTACGAGATGTTTGGAAATGGTTCTGGGGAGGCGGCGCATAGGAATGCGAACGAACAGGAGATTGTCGGGTCAGGTGCGTCTGGGTAGTGTTCGAGCCAAGCGAGGGATGGGTTGCAGTATAGGGTGATGTCGGTGATAGATTCATTGGAGAGTACCGTCGTGCTCCTGACTTGTCTTCCTGGGACAAGTATTGCGATGAGGGGCGTTGATTGTAAACCGGTCGCGAAACGTATTTCTGCTTGTCGAACGGATCTGCGTCTTCCATGGGCAGATCTCCATCTCCATCTTCATGATATTCCATGCCGCCGGCTTGTTGGTCCGCTTGTGTCGAAATGGTCATAGAGGCCGCCCGGGAAGCTATCGAAGGGGAGTGGTAGGCTTCATACCTGCCTTTGGACGCATCGCTGATGTCTCGTCGCTGAAGTGGGGTGCTGACGGAGTTGGGAGGGTATCCAGTCTGACTTGTAGGAGTTGTGTTGTCCATAAAGGGAGTCCATTGCTGTGCCATTCTGCTCCTGGATCCTCGCAGAAGGCTGGAGCTCCCGGCCTACGCCTTGCTGCCGGATGCTATCCCTCGAGGGGACACCACACGCTGGGCTTGCCAGATAGACCTTGGTACAGTTAACACGCCTACCCACTAACTCTTATTGTTTCGCGGTAATTTGGTGGAGGTGGAGCATGAGCAACCAGACGAGCTGATCGAAGCTTGTGCATGCGGTGGGGTGTTCGTGCGCTTGTTGCTCCGCATTCGCGTGTAGTTGGGGGTATAGATTGGCGTAAGAGTGTCAATAGCGCGACTCGGTGAGGAGTTTAGGATTGGGGTCCTTTTAATTTACGCTGCTTCGTGTTGTATGCGCTGAACGTGGATTCCACATGGGGGTCACTTCGAGGCAGTGATGAAATGGGCAAGGCGCCCGGCCGAGCCCGCGCCAACAAAGCCCATCTCCGGCTGCATGGTTCTGTTCAAGCAGCACTCCCTATCAATTACGACTGCACTGATAGATAAATTATGAAACCCTTGGTTCTTTACCATCTTCGTTATAGAGGGTAATACAACGAAGCCCAGCCTTCCACACAAGTCTACATAAGCCAACCTCGGCTGGCGAGGACAAGCGCCGGCACTCACGCTGCCAAGCAGACAATCGTACCTTGACTCTCCTGTACCATTGTGCTTCACGTTATGAACCTGCGTACATCATTCGCCGGTACATGACCCCGTACAGTCCCTATCCCTTGAGGTTCCCGCGATCACCTTTAAGGTACGAAATCCATTGCTATCTATAGTGACCTGTTAGTACTATATGTCAAATATTCAATGGGTGTACGATGCAGGAGGCCTGCATCAACAGCCAGTTCCTGTTGTTCCTCTGGAAGGTGCCATATTATCTCGAACAGGGAACTCCAACGCAGATTTAATGCAAAAGCGGAGCTAGGCATGTACAATGTAGACATCCTTCTGCTGGGTTGGACGCCCCGCTGAAAGACGTTGGCGCAGACCCGGACAGCTTCAGCACTGTCTTAACCCTGTTGGACGAAGGGAGTATGAGATTTGTCGATGTTTTCCGTGTAGAGCATGATTCTACGTGATGTAGACAGAAGCCCTCGCGGCTCCGTGCTTCTGCTACGTCCGGTAGTTATGAGAGAGTGCTGGCGAGAGTAAGTGGAGTATGGGCCATAGGTGTTCGCTGCGGCACTATCCCAGAAATTGTAGCAGACGGAGAGTCTTGAAGCATCCCATGCGGTACTTGTTGAGTTGCAAACAACGCCGCAACTGCGTAACAAATTGAGAGGCTTGTCGTCCAGTGTCCCAGACTCGCTGCTTTTCTTAGGGGAGCTGAGATATGAGATTTTATTCGAACAGCACCTGGTTATTCAGGCGACGCCGGCACAACATCGATGACAATGTGTATAGTTTATAGTAGTACTACGATGGGAGTATTGATGTTTTCTTACAACTGACCAGACCGCTCAGGAAGCACTGTAGTCTCTTTAAGCTGGTATAGGTGCTGTTAATTAGCCCACAATTGGTCAGATTTTGAGAAGTCACCTACAAGATTTGTTGTGAGCTGAACGAGGGGTAGGTTGTTGCTAAGGGGCTGGTAGATGCTGGGAGGTGCAGGGATCGCCAAAAATAGGACGATGAACGTTCGCCGCCGCTAACGTCTCGTACTCCCATCCATTTCACCTTGTCCGGAACACTGTACATTTCATACCTTGAAACTGATTTATTTCTTATACTCTACGTTTTCGAATTTCTTAATTCCGTCAATCGTTTACCGAAGTCACTCGTTCTAACAGTCTCAGCCGGAAGGTGTTACGGGGGGCGTGGCTGGAATCAAGTCAAAACAACAAGTTGAGCAATACCGGAGCAGACGCGCAGGGAGAAAGAACATAAACGTTGTAGCGGGGCTAAACGGAGTGGAGCGGAGAGCCCCATAATTGTTTGTGGGTAATGCGGTCTTCGGGTGTTATAACGGCCATTTGCGCTTTCTCAGCATTGTCGACGGCGTGGCCGTGGCCCCCAGCCAGCAATGACTTAGAAGCGATCCGGGATATTGAGGGCGTGGTACAGAGGCGGCAGGACAACAGCGGGAGTGAGTGATTGTATTGCTGCTGCAGGAAGCGGCTAACAATCCGACCAAGCCACGGTGACGGCCTCAGCGACAACGGACGGCAACCAAAGTACCGCCTCTGCGACAGATGCAGCAAACAACACACCGAGTAGCGATACCTCACGATCTGTATCTGCAACGTCTACAGCAGATGGCTCCAGCTCAACCACAACAACAGATGGAGGCAACCCGTCTAGCGGAAGCACGTCCGCCATAGGCACCGGTAGGACGACAGGGACAGTCACATCGAGTAATCCATCAAGAACGTCAAACAACATCACTGCATCTATGGACTACGACCCACGACTACCCGCTGGCGGCATCTCCATGATAACACCAAATCCCTACAGCGGAGCTCAATACTACAAGATTGGGGATTACGTTACGTTTGCATGGAATTATACTTCCCTCTCCGTTACGCCCACCGCCATCGACGTCCTAGCCTCCTGCACCGCAAATCAGGCGACCTATACACTTGCGCTGAATCAGACCGTAGAGCCCACCGGTCAAGTCATATGGGATACCAAGAATTACCAGGCTTCAGCAACAATACCACTGCTCACAGAGACATACACGCTATTTGTATTTGACGCGGATAGTAGCATTAGCGCGGCGCCGAGGGCTGGGTATCTGGCCCCGTATAATCAGCTCACTTTTGGGATGTATTCGCCGCAACCGTATACGCCATTAGGAGGTACGTCTTTTACTCACACCTCGCGGAAACCATCCCCGTAGATACTGACGAGGAGGCTCCGCAGAATATCAATGTGCAACTTGTAATGGCGCGCTTTCAGCTATGGAGCGGCAAACATTGGGTTTTCTTCTGGGGATGAGTGCCGTCAACGTGATATCGTTTACCTGGTTTGCTGGAGGCTTCGGCCTCTGGTAGACCACTTGGACACTCGACATTCGTCGTTGTAGATACTGTATAGTCACCTAATACGTAATTGCTGTCGAACTCGGTAACTAGCATTTATGGGAGCTTTTAGGTCAGAGGCACGGGCCTCGTGGGCAGGCACAAGGAGGAAGGACTCAGGAATCTGAAGATACCAAACTACTATCAATCTCAAGTTACCATCTAACAACCTTGCCAAAAACTTACGAATCGTCTAGCTTATATTTGGTGAACCTGTCAGACGTCTAATACTACGAATTTCTTGGATGTGGCGGACAAGATCGTTTCCACTACTGAGCGACTTCATCCGACAAGAGCAGCTTGCGACCCCCACGTTGGTCCGGTACCGGATGCGGGGTGTTTTTCAGACAACACTGCCCGTTCAACTTGCCTTCAATGAATTCCCTCAACAATTGAGCGATACACTGCTTAAATATCTCTGAAATAGAATAACCTTCCTTAACCTTAATTCAATCCATCTAATTCTCCTCCGGCCCCGCAGGTCTGGAAAATACCCCACCTTAAGACATCACATTTGGTAACTAGGAGAATATTTGACTTTGAAGATTTCACGTTATTCTATTAAAGAAGAAAATTTAGTGTTCCTCAGATAGTAGTACAAGCTATCCCTACATCTAGAGAACAATGGGTAAACCGAAAGTCCTTCTGTTAGGAAAAGTAGAATAGTAGGTCACCTCCCCTGACCATGCGGCACGAGCTACCAGCTTTGTCATGTTCAAGTTGCACTTACAGTTGTGATATCTGAAACACAGTGCGAAAGAAGCATGGAACTCGCTGGAAGACAAAGCAGAGATCATCGAGCCTCAATCACATTCGCGGGACGACTTCATTGAGGAATGCAAAAGCGGAAAGCTAGATGATGTAGTAGCGATTTACCGCACGTTTAGTAGTGCAGAGAATACTGGTTTGATCAACGAAGAGCTGGTGCAGGCTCTGCCGAAGAGCGTCAAGTTCATATGCCATAACGGTGGGTTCTCATTGTTTCAAGCCACCTTTTTGTCGAGAGAACGGTGCTGTAACGGATCGAGTTGTTAATTATTACAACTTCTGATTGCTATTTTATATGCCAACCCTACCCTTCAACGATCAGCACAACATGGCTAAGTGAATAATAGGCGCCGGCTACGACCAAGTAGACGTTCAAGCCTGCACCGCCCGCGGTATCCGCGTTTCGAATGTCCCCACCGCTGTAAACGATGCTACTGCAGACACGACGATGTTTCTCATTCTTGGCGCTCTCCGTGGCTACAATGTTTCCATGGTGGCTCTTCGCGACGGCAAATGGCGAGGTGATCCTCCAGCACCGCTTGGACATGATCCGGAGGGCAAAACTCTGGGCATCCTGGGAATGGGAGGCATCGGAAGAAATCTGAAAAAGAAAGCCGAGGCTTTCGGCATGAAAGTGATTTACCATAACAGGAAACCATTGAGCGAGGACCTGGCTGGTGGAGCGGATTACGTGGATTTTGAAGAGCTGTTGAAGAAGAGTGATGTTTTGAGCGTGAATCTGCCTCTGAATGTAAGTAGAACCATTTCCATGATACTTTCCCAGCGTAACCCTAAATTTCTCGCTGTCGCCTTGGGCTCCCACATCTCACTTTGACCTCTATCGCCTGTCAGCTTTCGCGCAGCCCTGGCACAGTAGTCCCGAAAGACCGAGAAGAGCTCGCTCCAGGAATCGGAGAAGGACGTGGGGTAACCCAGTGCAGAGCGGCATGGCAGAGACCATCAAACAAGAAGCTACCTTCGTAGCAATGACTGGACTGCTGGGTGACTGAGTCATATCTTCCAAAGAACTATACTGATAGTATGTCTAGAAAAACACACGTCACATACTCTCCTCAAAAGAATTCGAAAAGATGAAGAAGGGAATAGTAATTGTGAATACTGCCAGAGGTGCAGTAATAGACGAAGATGCGCTTGTGAACGCCCTCGAAGGCGGCCAAGTGTCATCCTGCGGTCTCGATGTCTTCGAAGAAGAGGTTCGTGGAGTACCAGCTTATTCCAAAATGCAGCAACTGATGCTCACGCTCCGGTATAGCCAAAGATACATCCAGGCCTAGTTTCGAATCCGCACGTCATGCTCTTGCCTCATATGGGAACCTGGACTTGGGAGGTAAGAATATCCAGTTTTCTTTGATCTACTCCTGTCACATTACCTCAGCTCTACTAAGAATATAATGCTTTCTACATCGAGGCGAGGCTGACTTAGTTGCTCCCAGACCAACAAAGCGATGGAGGAGTGGAACATTAGCAATGTGAGGGCTGCGATTGAAACTGGAAAGCTACGGAGTCCTGTTCCTGAACAAGCCGACATGTAGCGCAGAGCCTAACCTCTAGAGAGATGATTGATGCTTTTCCAGGGCTGCGATGTCCCCGTCATTGACTGCGGGTACATCTATATCACAGTATTGTCTGGTAGGACAAGAGCATCCTAGGAGATCTGGAGCAGTGAGCCATATGTTAGACTGTCTTTCTCAGATAAGAAGATTTGCAACTGAACAATTCGTTCAAATGGGTGCGTGGTATGACGGTCAAGGAGGTATCGGGATGACTGTCAACAAGCCTGAATTCATGGATTAACCTAGCTGTGTAAATAAAGTTGCGCACATTAATATACACCTGAATGTAACAAAGCTCAGCGTCGGAACATATCTTGTATTAATATCAATAAATTCATCAAAAGGGGTGCAGAAGGGCGTAACCTTGCTTTCATTATTCGAGAAGTGGAAAATCCAGATGTGCAAAATCGTCACACTGCGATTACTGCGATTATGAAACTCAAGGTTGGAATTCTTCTGGAGACCCTCGGAGGGGTGTAGAAAATTTTTCTGCCCCCCCGAATTCGCTCATCGTGGATTCTTGGCAGCCAGTTCTGAAGCTCAAGGTTAGGACTCACCGGGGGACCCTCAGTCGTCGGAGAAAGTCGTGCACATAGGTGAATGGACTTGTCCCAATTCGTTTGTGTAGGCTCTGCACTCCAAGGTTGGAACGCATCGGAGGACCGCCCGTGGTATGGGGAGCAGTCAAGTCGCCTTTCGGAGGAAGTCTTCCTGATCTGCTGAAATGCAACGCTAGCTCTACACCGTGACGAGTTTATATTTGACAGTGTTTGTTACTCCGTCGCGCCCTTGCTCCACGTCTCAGAAGCAACATCAACCACAATCTTGCCCTTGGCCCGCCCGGTTTTCAACTTCCGAAATGCCTCTGTCGCCTGCTCGAACTTAAACTTCGAATCAATGACAGGCTTCACTTTGCCCTCCTTCATCCACGTCACAATATGCTCCAGTTCATCAGATCTCATTTGCGCGAAGAAGCCCATAACCTTCCGCTTGCCGCCTCCCAGAAAACCAGGCCACAGCCTCATCTTCATGCTGTCGAAGAAAGCACCAAGCGTAGGTTGCATTCCTACCATCATAAACACAGCTTCAGGTGTCGTATACTCGTGGCATTGCCAATACAGCTGTGGATTACCTCCCACGTTGTCGACGATATGAGAAAACTTGTGCCCGCTAGCCTTCAACGCGTCGACCAGGTTCTGCTTCTTGTAGTCGATAACTTCATCTGCGCCGAGGCTTTTACAAAGCTCGACGTTCGCGGTCGAGCAAGTCGTCGTCACGTGGCATCCGACAGCCTTGGCGATTTGAATCCCAAACACACCGCAGCCGCCTGAACCGCCGTTGATGAAGACCTTGTCGTTCTTCTTGACTTTGGGCATGATTGTCTGATAGGCCGTTAGACCTGCGACGCAAATGGTTGCTGCGTCCGTAAGATCGACGCCATCGGGAAGAGCGGCTATGGCGTCGTTCTGAGCGACGGCAAACTCCGACAGCGCGCCGCCGGCGAGAGGAGTAGTACCAGTGGCGCCAAAGACAAGTTGGCCGCGCTTCAAGGATGAGCCGGTTGCTGGTGTAACGATGCGGCCGGCGAAGTCGATGCCGGGCGTCGCTGGCTTGGAGATTCCGAAGCGGATAACGAGAGGGACCTCGGCTGGTTTGTAATCGACGGGATTGAGTGCTGTAGTAATGACCTGGACTAGATGCTGGTTCGGTTTAGGCGTGGGAAGTGGAACAGAGGAGTTAAGTTTGAGGTTTTTGTCGAGCCCGCCCTTTGTGGTCGAGTATTGCCATGCTCTGATTGTCGAGGGTGGAAATGCGGTAGCCATTGTCGTTGACGTTATTGGGTTCGTCGTGTGCGTAGCTGGTTGCCATGACTAGCATAGAGCGAAGGGTTGGAATATATATGTTAAACTGACATTCCAGGCCCACGGTCTAACTATTGCCCCGACGCCGAAGTATACTACTGTACTACTAACTCCTTATCTAGGAGGCTAAAGTTATTAGATAAAGAAACCAGCCTGGAGCTTTTGACTTCGCGATAAAATACTGTGGAAAGCGAGAAACACGGGGACTGCACTCCCGCAGATCAATTTTCGATGAGAGGTACCAGGATCGGCGGCAGAAGAACCCAAGAGTGGACTTACTTCAAGTCGAAACAAGTAGTTGCTCTCGTGTTTTACTTTAATCACGTGTGAATCTTCCACGTGCCGGAGCTCGCTCCTCGGTGGGATCGCGGTGGGGCCGATCGCAGATCCGGGGTAGATCTACCAGGGTCTGGGGACCCTGCTGGTAAAATCATCCTTAGGGGTCAACGAAACAAAATCCCACAGACAGACGGCAAAGTTCACAAAGAGCTTCGAGCTGCAAGTCGCAAACATGACCAATTGGATCTTGGGAGAGAAGTTCAACGAGCGATATGACCATCTTGACTCGATCCAGGCATTGTGGGAGAAGAAGTGGAAATTTCCGGTAAAAATACACAATATCCGGTGTGAGGTGTCGAATGGATGAGTTGATGGTCTTGCAGGCTCAACGATGCGTTTATCCCTTTCACGATGGAGCGTACGAGGATTTCGAGAAAGTCTTCAATCAATTGATCAAGGTAGAAAACAAAACACTCCAATTGACGAAAGTCCTGGCTGGCCGCTGACCGCCAGTAGAACAACATCCACGACGCCTACAGCGATGACTGGACGAAAACCTTCATGCCAGTGGCAGAAGACCTCGTCAAGCAAGCCAAAGAAGCTGAATCGTCCGATCCTTCCCAAGCCTCAAACCTCTACAAGCGTGCCTCAGTCGTCTACCGCATCTCCCGCTTCCCCATCATCAACACCGACTTGAAGAGCCAAGCGTATGAGCGGCAAAAGGAGGCGTACATGAAACACGTCAGCTTCTGGGACGTCCCAATCAAAGAGGTCGTGATACCACATACGCAGGCCGCGGGCAAGGATGGTAAGGAGATACCGCTCTATGTGAGGATACCGCCAGGAGCGAGTGCGGAGAAGCCTGTGCCGACCATGCTGCTCATGACAGGCCTTGACGGGTATCGCCCAGATAACACCGTGCGGACGGACGAGTTTCTGAAGCGCGGCTGGGCGACGGTCATTGCTGAGATACCGGGCACGGCAGACTGCCCATCCGAGAAGCGCGATCCAGATTCGCCTGACCGGCTCTGGACCGCTATCCTGGACTGGATGGCCGAGCAGAAGCATTTCAACATGCGCAAGGTCTGTGCGTGGGGTCTATCAGCGGGTGGCTACTATGCTATAAGGGCCGCTCATACTCACAAAGACCGCCTGGCGGGATGCTGTGGGCAGGGCGCTGGGACGCACCACTTTTTCGGGAAGGAGTGGTTGGATAAGGCCGATCAGCATGAGTATCCGTTTGCATTGACGCCGGCGATGGCGCTGAAGTATGGATATGAGAGCGTGGAGGAGCTGAAGGAGAAGTGTCAAAAGGAATTCTCGCTTGTGACGACGGGTATTGTTAATATGCCAAGCACGCGGCTTTTGCTGGTGAACGGGATAATGGATGGCCTCGTAAGTAATTCTAACAGCTTAGACTCTGTTGTCTGAGATTCTAACGGATAATAGATGCCGATTGAAGATTCGATGTTGTTGTTTGAGTACGGTAGCTGGAAGGAAGCCAGGTGCGTCGAAAGACTTTACTACGTCGAAAAATCAAGACTAACAAACCGTACAGATTTTACTCAAACCTACCGCACATGGGCTATCCTCCTGCGAACGAGTCGGTTTACCCTTGGCTTGAGAATGTCATGAACTCGGCGATATAAAGGCAGCGCAGTGCTTGTGAAAGGGAGAACATATTGAGGCCGGCTGCGCGTGAAGCATGCTAGCCACCTGCCGGAAGACATTCGGTTGTGTATGAGACTGAGCGGTCCATAGCGCCGCGCATGGCTCTGTTGTTAGCTCGACATCAATAAAGAGGTATAGATTAGAAGCCGTCAACGGCTTATTTTATGCACATGCATCTTCAGAATGCAATCGAAGCACGGCCACTGCAATCCCTTCACGGTTGGGTGGAAACTACTCTCCAGTTACAGGTACTCCATTTCTGCTTCACACTGTAAGTGCTCGACGTGAGGATGTGCTTAACTCTGAACTTGTTAGTAACGTGAATCATATGAAGATCCTCTGTGTAGATAGCCGTGTCTATAATGACCCGGGTAGATATAGACACGCTTATGTCCACCGCAACGAATCAGTGGAACAAGTGACTGCTTAAGTGTTTGCAACAGACATTTGGGGCTCCTGTTTGCAGTAGAGGTTGAGCTCAACAGGCAGGTTTCTCCTGAATGAGTAGGCCCTTAGCAAAGGGAATAACGATCGTAGAGCGCAGTTCCAGAAGGGCCCCGGAAGTTGAACGAGTCCTGAGCTTTGATTCTCCCGGCACAGGAAAGTCGAAATTTCCAGACTTTTTCAATAGTTGACTCACAATTGTTGGAAATTTTCACTCACGCCCTACAAGGACCGACCGGTAATACTTCCGCACTTGAAAATCAAATCTATGGATGTTTCATCTCACATCCCGATCAATGTATTCTTGGAATTCAGTGGATACGGTAGGTAGGTAACATCGTGTCGTAAGGCAGCGATAATTAGCAGCAGTAGCAAACCCCTTACTAACGCCAATATTATGCCGTACTTCGGTCGCACCGAGAGGCATAACGCGTTAAGGAGGTGGGCTGCAGGTGTTCTCAACCCTTGCCAAGCCCGTTTTACGATACGGGTTGAGACCACGTGGGCGAGCTTCTAGAAAAGTCGTGAGGCTGAACAGGGCTACGGCTGACAGCGCCAGGCGGGACGGATGCTGCAGTAGTCCGCTGTGTGTGCGCCCTTTGGTGTGTGTTCATGGCTGCAACTCTCTCTTCATTATTGGATGAAGATGGTTCGTAAGACGATGAGTAAGGGAAAGCTGACGGGTCCGTGCTTTAAGCTGCAATAGAGCAACATCGCAACATCTTCCAGAAACCGTAAATAACCGAAAGGGGAATGCATTGCGGGTACGTACTTTAGGTACGTACCTACTCACCTACCCGCCTACGTACCCCTCTGAATACTCAAATTCTCACAAGCGGGAGAGCAATAGGCGAATGAAGGTATGGTGCCATCCGAAACACGATGTGAAGAATAATACCATTTTTACTTCCTTCGCGAAAGGGATCGAGATCTGTGCAAACCAATGGCTGCAGCATAACGGGTGCAAGATAGTTGATGAGTCAACCTTACAGACAGTCAAGCGAGAAGGCTTGCCAAGAGCACTGCAGGCAGTGGGACATTGCAGAGTCACACCGATGTCGGGCTGCGGGTTGCTCCCTCGTCCGTCCGTTTCTGGTCAGTTTGTCGCGTGTCTCCTGGGCGGAGCTAAAGCCTCCAAGTTACGCCGGGCGCCCGTGTACGATAAGGTACCTCATGCACCTAAGTGTGTAGGTACACCGTCGTTAGGCGACAGCATTCGCTTGTACCGGCCACACCGGGCTTAGGCATCCTGCGGTGAGCAAACTCGCCAGACTGCCGTGAGAAAGAACTCCCTCATGGAGATTACTCTGTCCGTCCATGGGATAACCCAGAAAACCCTCCGCTGCTTATGCAGCGTGAAGTGGGGAACTCTGCTAAGCCCGTAGGTGCGCTGATGGGCACAACTGCTTGCATGTTTCACTCGCGAAATTGCGACATGCAAGAGAGCCGTTTACTCAACAGCCTAGGCAGGTAGGGCGTGAAATTGGAATTGACTCTTTCGGTGACTCGATTGTATAGGGTTATCCATGAAGATCGCGATAGATATTGGACATAACGGTGATTATTGATGCCTGGTGCTGAGAAATCCGAGAGGTTTTGCACGTGGTGAGTAAGCATTACAGCTGGGCACTCGCATGCGATTCGTCAACCTGTGAGGGCCTTAGCAATCATCGTACAAGCAGGGTGGAGTCAGACATGGAGTTAGTATGCAGCCGCTTTCCGCTTGGCAACCTATTCGGGCCCGCCGATGGCATCTTTCTGTCCGTTCCTTATGGGCTGACGTGGTATTTTGAAATCTCACCGGCCATTATTAAAGGATACTTGTTCCCTCTATATTCTCGAACAAACCATTCCGCAGCAAGACAACGAAACTCCAAGTATCCACCAAGTATCCAACTGCGGAACAATCATACCGGATCTTCGGCAATCGACACCCGCGCCCAGTGGACCCTTTATTCTGGGACATCGTCATCACTGTGATCGACGGAGTTAACCCATTATCCTTGTAAGTTTTCCAAAATGATGCGAAATGCATACATAATCCAGCACTGACTCACCATATCCAGACCAAAATACTCCAACTTCCACAATGCACTCCCAACTACGACAACAAGTCTCCTTCGACCCCATCGTCGCTCAATCCACTCAATCATTCTTCCCAAAATCATCACAACCTCCTCAGAAGAAACAGAAAATGAGCGTCACGCAAACATACTACCTCGCCCACACCGCCCGAGGCAAGCTCTCCCGGCAAGCCTCGCGCGGTGACCACGACCTCCGCCTTCTCGTCGGCCACGCAAACCTCCTCGACACCCTCATGGTCGAGCTGCAAGACGCCGAACGCCAGCAAGAGGCTTGGTTCAACCAAACCGTCACCAAGGCCTCGCACGAGGAGCCCAAGCACATCCAATGGGCGGACACGATCGTGGAGGACGCGGACGACGACGCTGAAGACGACGCCGACGATGCCTCCTCCAGCTCTTCAGACTCCTCAGACAGCGACTCGGAAGACGAGCTGGATAGCTTCGTCGCCGGCGCGAACTGGAACTCCGCACTCCGCAATATCGCATCGCAGCGCTCACACGTCACCGTCTCTTCAGTGGAAGTGGCAGAGGTCGAAGAGTTCTACGATGAGGACTACGAGGAGGACTTGGCTCTCACTCGGGTCCCGTCGAGGGGTCCGCCAGAACTTACTCATGACTCGGACGACTCGTCGGACGATGAGTCGCCGCCTGCCTCGCCTCCAACTTCTGCAGTCGAGCTCTCGGTACCCCAGACGAAGGAGCTCCACGCGGGATTGTTCCCGGAAGAGATGTCAGAAAGCACATTCGACCACCAAGAGCTAATAGACAGGACAAGACACGGCGCCACGATGATAGCGGCCTACTAAGGCATGATCATGTTCAACCTTCAGCGCACATTCTTGTCGTTTGTCGAGCGATTCAGCGTAATGATACCACCGTCTTGAGAGGAAGCGAGCGGACAAAGGAGTTCGCCGCTTGGGGGAATATTGGGAGTCTATGGTATGAAAAGGGGGAATATTCTATTCAGCGGACCTGGAAGCGCGAAACCAATCTCAACTTCGTTTTTAACTTGATCAATGTAGTCTATACCCCGAGCAGATCTCTCTCTATCTTTCTGATTGAGGTCGAGACTGCTCCTACAATACCATACCATTACCACTCTTCAATACTCTTCATACAAGTGTCTTGCTCAGTTTCCCTCTTTCTGTAACTCAAATCACCGCGGAATTGCATCCCGCGTAAACAGAGGGTGAACCCTGATCAGCACTAGGAGTTACCGGCAGTATCGCTGACCGCTGGACAGGCTGTATGTCAGCTCATCCCTGTATACGGCCTTGCAAGGCGCAGAGGGGTAACTCGCTGATCTATCTCCATCGGGTCCGCTCGGATTCCAAACCAACCGAGGAGGAATTTGTGCAGAAAACTTCACCGACCGGACGAAAGCTATCTCCGTTTAAGGCAACCATGAACCCATGATGATTTCTTGTCGGCCGGGAGTCGGAGAGTCTTTCGAAAGTCTCCGGCCGGCCGTAACGGATTTTCCAGCCTGGGGGTAGCCACGTGTTGTCTTTGGAATCTTGAAGGTGTTTGACGTCGATAGTGATTAGGATGATTTAGTGCGAAGTGGTGAATAAGAGCTCTTCGGATGTAATAGCTTCCGAGCGGTTTGCGTGCAACATGTGGAGGTAGCACGAGTATTGGTTGCCTGATACCCCGTAGGGTAGCTGAGGTAGCTGTTGTGCATCGGGAGCTTCACGGCCAAGCCATTCAGTAACGTCACGCTGCATGAGGGTATCGCAAGGCGGCGTTTGACACGCTGCTCTCCAAGTCCTTGGAGTTGTTCCACAATGCGAACAATGCTTGGTATGCTGATCCCTAGGTTGAGATCTCCGCGCAGATTCTAGTTGTTGATCGGCATAATACACTGTTGATCTTCTACCCTAACATTTCCGCGTACCTCGTTGCCAGTAAGAGTAATACCAGTAAGGAATCTCCGCCCAGAGATGTTTCGTGCAAGATGCATGTGGTTATCAACTCGCAACGCCGCAAATAAAGGGTCCTTCTCACAACAAAGTACCTCCGCGTTGCAAAATGGTTGTGAGCTGCGGCAACAATTGGTCCGTCGTGATATCGTTAGAGCAATGGCTGCTGATCGTCACCATGCCTTGAAAAACCTTCGATCTTTTTTCTTCACCCTTGGCTGTGGATGTCCATAAAAGACTCCTGAAGAGCACGAACGAGACGTCTTTGGCTAGCAGGGAACATGTACAATCGCTGTTGCTGTGCTTGACTTTGTGGTCCAACGAGGCGGCGTGAAATGTACCTGGGTTGATTACTTCGTCGTCCTTCACCCGGTTCTGTACTGAGATCGCGCCATATACGCAGATGGTGGTTGCTTGGCAACGCCGAAACCCTCAGTTCATTGCTGCTACTGCGGGGTACAATAATGATAAGAAAGCACCAGGGTGCAACGTGTAGCTGTCACAATATGGCCGTACCTGCTTAGATAAACCATCACGGGTGCTGCCGGTATTCGCTCCGCGTCGAAGAATAGAAAACCTAATCGCGCTCAGGATAATACGGAGTACTCCCTCTGTCCAACTAGCCGCCCGCGTTTGGAGTGGAAGTAGTCGCTTACTCATCAAAGATCATATACCATACTCATGTTGCTCATGACGAAAGCCGTTGGAGAGAACGTGCTGGATTGGCTGAGCCTATCGTGAAACGCGTTCAAGTAGCCAATCGCGGCCAGGCTGTTGCTCGAGCCGTCATGTTGCTTTAAGAGATACTAGGCAGAGTTCTGATCCGGCTCAACGACTTCAAAATCGACAGGATTGGACGCGGGAACCACCAGTCGCGGTCGGTCTTCGGAGTTCTTTTCATAGTGGGTTACTCTGACATCCTTAAGGTCCTGCTTTTGTGAGCGAGAACTACTGACACCTTCCAGACCATCATGTTCTTTCCGACTGGGTCTTTTTCTTCTATTGAAGTAGAAGAACGATATTGAAAGGAGACGTCTTACATACTTCCTTGCTCCCGTACATCCACCATCTAACTTCCCCTCCCTTGTACACATACCTGTACTTGTGGCCGACTACCAATCTCGGATTCTCGGCCTCGTGCTTCGGTAAGTACGGGTGTGTACTTGCGGTCGAGATATAACTTTCACCTGGCAACAGAGTGATGTAGGTGGCCCGCCGTTTCTCGTGCTTGAGAGGAAGGGGGTCTAAATGACTCCGTGGGCCACGCAAGCATGAGGGGTAGTCTACGATCTCGTGGAGACCTTTCGTGGGGTGGTGTTGGAAAAAGGCCAACTCGAGGAAGCCAAATCCGCGGAACGTTAGCGGCTTTGAATCAAGAGGTGCTTGGTACGTGATTGTACGTGTGATGGGGTACCCGTTGTGTTGGCTTTTGACATATGCATACGTTGGTGGGCCAGATAAAGACATTGTCAGACGTGGTGCTTCAGGACTGAGTTACAGATATACGTCAGTGAGGACGAAATGTTCCATGAGCTTTACGCGAAGGATCTGTTCTCAACTCACTTGCGTGCGGACTCGGGGAGTAGCGGACGCTGACGTTGGAGCTGGAATTGCCGCTGTTGTTCCCGCCATCTAGTCTCCTCCGAATCGGCCGATGACCTGCCGCATTGGGCTTCGAACTCGGCTCGTTTAGGCCATGGGGATTTCTCTTCAACAACTGTGAACTGGACGGCATTTGAGGCAGGGAGAACGAGGCGTGGCCGAACATCGTGACTTGTTTGGTTCTCACTAAGCTTGAGGCCTTGATCATCCTTGATTATGCGGACGTCAGTCATGTGGAGATTGTTTTGTGGCTGCTCGACTAACGTTGAGCGTGCCCCAATCCCACCATTCAATCTCGCCACCCGGCCATTGCAAAGAGCACCGATCTCCAACGTTAACTGCATCGCGGTACCACAACGGCACATCCTCCCTGACTTTGTATGGTTTATGGAGGGTAAGGGCCTGGTAATACTCTCCAGTAGTGGGGATTTCCCGGCATTTCTCAAATTTGTGGTGTCTCGGTTGCACTTGTTCTTCTTTATCGGCTACGACGCGACGAAGGTCGAACTGGTTCTTCTTGAAAGCAGTGTAAGGGTCCCACCGCACAAAGATTGATTTCGTGTTGTCGACGCCCTCCGGAGCCTCGTGGTAGCGCAGCATCACCTCAATGGGCCAAAGTCCCGTGGACGGCATTTTGTCGGGACATCTTAGGCTAATCGAGACTCGTGGTGCTTCAAAGCTGTCGTAGGAGGCCATCAGCTCAAGCTCGTTGCTGTTGAACTTCATCATTCGGTCTTTTCGCTCACTTGTAATTCATTTTTGATTGAAACGCGCGTCAAGCCTTGTATTTGCGGCCTTTTGGCAGCAGTAATGCTACTGCCTTGGATATAACAAACTGTGAGACGTCACAGAATTCGACTCTGGATTGCGAATCTCAGGATTGAGCTTAGGTAGGAGCGTTCTAGAGACGTTTCCCTATGCACATGACTGTTCTACTGATTGGCGCCGCTGATGTTGGTTGTAGCCGACACAACTCTCGCATTATCAACAAGGCCACAAGATGAAAAGCTCTGCGGAGTGCTCAAGGATCATACATAACAAGGTAGACGCCGCCCGTTGTATTTGTGTTACACCTTACACAAATACTCGGTAACGTGGGGCAAGGCTGACTTAGGATTGAGGAACGGGAATACGAGAGTTGGTATTGGCATTGGGCCGTGCCGCAATGTCGTAACGTTCTCAGCCACTCTCAGTACATAAAGGGCTGCTGTGCCGCTCTCGCCGTTTTCACTGTTGGAAATCTGCCCCCAAGTAACAGTTGCGACAGCCTAAGTGCACGAGATCCGGATATGTGGCATGTGGTTGCTCCTCTGCGCCGCAACTGATCGTTGGGTGGATCCTGATGGGCGTGACATCGAACAAGCCTCGGAGCCATGTTTTCTCTGGAACTTCACATACTCTCAAAACAGATCCCTGTAAATCGTGAGCGCTGAATCTTCGATGCTATCGTCACAGTCTAAGCATTGCTGGAAGCCAGTGCATTCCAAGAAACAAACCGCCGAGCATGCCCCCACTAAATCAGAATGGAAAGAATGAAAATTAAAGCCTAATTGAAGGGGTTCAAATTTGGCTCCTGTTGGCTGATTTTAGTTTCCTTTGGCATCATCCAACAGTGTAAGCTACCACCAACCAGACCGTGATCACTGGAGAGGGAAGCATTCAACAGGAAGCCAACCCTTCAGTTATGACCTTCTGTCCGGTCGATAAGGCATATAAGGTCGTCTGACAGCGCAATATTCGAGCGTGGTGCCGCGCCCACACTGTTCTGCGCCGTAACCCTGCGCGACCAAGGCCTTTCCCGGTCTTAGTTTAAGACACGCTTCAAGCTCGTCCCGTCACTCGGTAGCTGTGGGATAATAACTGCGCGATTTGACTCGCGCCTCCACTTGTTGGCCTCGACTTTGACCGTCCTCCTTGCAACCAACACCTGAAATGCAGAGCATCCTCCTGAGGCTGTGTCTGTTTCAAGAACGCCTTGGCGCTTCCACGTGGACATCTACAAGGACTTAGTTTGTTGCATCTCGAAAACTGTGCCCTAAACTGTTCAGAAATAAACCAAATGGCTACGTGTTGTGATCCAGTTATAGTGGCACAGCTGAAAGAGGGAGTTACGGCTCAGGTGGTTCTAATATAAATACCACGTCCTTGCTTCCTTTGAGCGAGGTCTTTTACTGTGATATCATACTACTCGACTAAGACAAGTATATCCACATACAGAGGCTGTGAAAAGACGTCGTATCTATCTACCCAAACTTCAGTCTATATCAGTTTACGCAATCTTCAGAGAATCTGATATCACATTAGCCATCATGCGAAAAGCATTGGCGTTGTCGATACTTTCCCTAAGCACTATTACCCTAGCCGTCCCGTCCGAAACCCGGTATGTCCTTGACGATATATGTTGCATATCAAGCAATTGACGCGCAACTAAGATACTCTAACATCATTAGCAGATTGAGTTTATTCGGGAGGTCAACAAGGATCGAGTGCGAGAACAGAAGCGAACAAGACAGACAGAATATCCGAGATGAAATCAAAAACGTACAGGATATGGCCAATTTTGCAACAGCGTACTTCGACGACCCAAAGTACAGCAAATATTACGAAGCTTTCTTTCCTGACACGCTTCGTAAAAATCCTAAATTCCGGAAGGACTTCGGAAAGGTTCTTACAAGAATGGCCGATATCTGGAGTTCGCAGACCACAGATTATGAGTTGATCATTACTTGCGACAACACACCGCAGTACTGCGACCCCGACACATACGCCTACGCGGCAATGACCGACGATGACAAAACAATGAACCTATGTGATAGCTTCTTTGACGACAACGCACATCTCAAAACTGCAGACGCAATCGCGGACTGTAACAGTGCCAACCCGAAATGTACAACTTTGGAGGACTTTCGAGAGACGAGGCGTAAGTAGCCCGCGCGCCTGAGAGCACTATCCTCAGTCCTGACACACCGCTACAGTGGCCACATTAGCCCATGAGGTTACGCACACGGAGTGGGTAATGGCGCCACGGTAAGTACTCCAACTGCGGTTCATTATTTTCGAGTCATAGCTAAACTTCCGTTAGTGAGAAGGCTCTCGACTTCGCCTTCTTTGTCGAGGACTGCATCAAACTTGCGCAAGGCAAGTTCGACCGCAGCCAAGCGCATTATGAAGGCCAGGAAAACATCTTATGCGAGGACGCGGACAACCCAGGAAAGGAAGGGGTATGCCCCAAGGCGCGCGCAAGAGACAATGCAGACTCCATATCTCTCCTCGCCACTGCGATATACTTTAAGGCCAAGTGCGGCCAGAAAGACATCCCCCTCACGCCCCCTACGTCTCGCCGTCGGACCGACAATAACGTTCTTTCCATCGGCGCGAACGATCAATGTGTCGCTCGAACCAATGTGCAAACCGACCTTGCCGAGGAGAACGACGGCAAGCCATATCAACCTCCATATTGCTCAGTGCCAAAACCCAACTTCTTCACGGATTCTGCATCTTGCGGGAAGCAGTGTGCGACTGGACAGTGCAAGGAGGGAAGCGCTGGCTTCCCTCAGCCGTTGCCATATTATTACTGTGTATGCCCAAAATGAACAAGACCCGACGACAATTTGAGAGCCACTTTGCGCGGCTCTGGAAGGTTGGGTAACACATTGAAGTGAGGAGCAGATATGAAGAGGTCTCTGGATCGGATGACAGACTGTGTTTCGATATGACATCACCTCTTGCCCTTATTTGATTCCCAGATCTCTATCCATTGGCAATAACTCGTTTTAGGAGAAATAAAGACACTCATTTCGGGATTTGGATCACGTAACTGTCAGTGTTATGTACGGGCTGTTGGTATTTTTGCGGCTTTCGCTGCTGCTGCCTGAATCTCAGTATGGAACCCTACAATATGATACACTCGTTTCACGTTAGTAAATGGCTGACCAGTTGTCGTCCATCGCTTTATTTCAAGACCTCGCTCTAGTGTTAGCATAAGTGCATGGAATTTATTGGGCGATCCTTCGCGTCGGTTCGGAGACGCATAGAAGCTCCATCTCCATCTTTCCGTGACCAATTCCCGACATTCTGACATTCCTATCCATCCGTGTTCCCACCCAGCTCCCTTCCTCCTGCGCATCCACCGGCTTCCCCAAAGTATAACCACACAAAATCAAGAGCATGTTACGATGTAGTCGTGGCGGTGTATAGGGCTTCCTGGTAGCAGGGCTGGACATTATCTAGGAAGGAGCCAGTCAATCAATCTATCCCTCAGTCACCTGCCTGCTCCCTTTCCCGTTGCCTCTTCGCTTCAACCCATGCGTGTCCTACACAATTGTAAGGGCCCTTTGCCTCCACCTCGCCTACAGGGCAGCGCCTCTTGCCGCTATAAACACTGGATCTACAAGCATATCTATATGTACATCAGTAACAGTAGTACCTCTAGACTAGTTTCGTCCTCGTCAGCAGACCCAGCTATCTTAGACTGAGCATCCCTCAGAACGTCAAGAAACTTGGGGTTTGTAACGCTTTCCCCTGCCAGCAGCACTTTGGTGATGCGTCTGCGAGACTATTAAGAGAGTGAGAGAAGTTGAGAAGGAACATAAGTCCAGAATGCTGATGGCGAGGGGTAGCTATCCAGGCCAGACTTGGAATCGACTAGGTATGTCCCGGAGCTTGTAGTGTATGTGAGAGGAAACTGAAGGTGTCAAGGGCGGTGTGTTGGGCTTGGAGGGTGAATCTAACACGTATAGTTAATTACAGATGTGAGGTAAAAGGAAGGGGAGGGGGTTTCGGTTGTGGAGTAGGAGAGAAGGTGAACGACTGTACGGGCAGAGAGGGTGGAACACATACGTTACTGAGTAGACCGTCTGCCCAGGCATCTTCTTCTCATCCTCTAGGCAGTCATACACATTCCCATAGTTTCCACAAAGCCCGTCGCCATTGATTGCAAATAATGCTCTGGACTCGGCAAGAATGTCGGGATAGGGAATTGAGTAGATGGGCCAGGAACGCAGTCCGGCGTATTCAATGGCATCATTAAGATCCTCTGATGTAAGGCGGGCATGAGAGGAGTAGTGACGACTACTCTATCAAAACGATATGGAGGGAGTGCGGACCGGGTTGCTCTGTACAGCTCGATGATCAGACTGCTTAGGATGCCTACGTGGGGTGTAGAGGGGCGGCCAAGCTTCTCGTCGGACCACCGAAGAAATCTCTGATACTTGCTCTGTGGAGGCGTCGCCGTCTAGTTAGAAAGGCGGAGCATAAATTCCACGTACTCCGGAGTCGCCGTCACTTGGACTACGTCCGCTGTAGAGCCGTCGTACATGTGCACGCTTGAGGTCGATGTAAACACGGCGCTGCAAAGGAAGCGGGACGCGAAGTCTAATGATAGTACTCAACCGTACGAGATACTGAGATCGAATCCTGCTCCGGCGTCATACACTCTTGTCTCCATCAATACTGCAGGCTTCACGACTTTGTGTGCCGCCGCATTTTCTTTCCGTACGGACATAGTCAATGCAGATCCTACTGAGAGACATTCGGCGCATCGCGGCATGGAACAGCGATATCCGCATGACCGAGACTGGAAAGGAGAGATAGGGAGAATACGAGGAGTACCACCATGTGGGCTTCATAGCTATGGCTTCGACGTTGCCATGCTTTATCATTCTCGTCAAGCGCACTCTTTCAATGGATCATTCTGCTGACAACGTCCCAGATCCGGGTCTAAAAAGTTCTTTATCAAAGGTAATTCTACTGCGAACAGGAATCAAAGCTGTTCGCTCGTACATAATTCGGGTCTCCCATGAGATTCTTCACTATTTAATCGAACCCCATAGACCTAGGAGTTGCTCGTTTTAGAGAAATGAAAATAGCAGCATAGTCGTGGGGGCGTTCCCACACGGACACATTGCACATGTTGTTTGCGGCGGTGATGCTAGAGCAGCCGGCTAGTGTCTGTATTAGGTTTGCAAAGCGGTGGCTACCTGATGGAAAAGAACGGAACCACAAGAGGGAGTTGATGTGTGGTACTTTGGTGAGCGGCCGACACAAAGACAGAGCGACCGCTGATAGAAAACATATTTAATCTTAACAGCTGTGTTAGACTTCAAGGCATCTCAACCGGGGCACTGAATCTCAAAGGATTGTGATTTGGCTTAGAACACGTAACAGAAGCTCTGGGAGAAGTACCTTACCCAGGACTACAATCAACAAGCTATCTATGCCGCAGTGTGGCAGAAAGCGGCGTGCCGTAGCGCCTTTGTGGTTGCCGAGCAGAGTCTCCTGTTACAGTAGCATCGTAGGATCAAAAATATGTCGGACTGAGCGGGTTTATGTTAGAATGCCGAGATTTCACCAAGCCAAAACATCGGGAGGTCTCCGTATTGTAATCCTTTAATTGGGTTGTAGATACCTCAATTTCAAACACTTTGACATTAAGTTTTCCTCGAGTTATATCTAGGTAGGCACGGAGCCCTCCTGCATGTTATACAGAAAACCATTCACGCTAACCCCTTGTTCGCAACGAAAAGCCAGACCATGCCATCTAGCGTAACACTGTGTGAAGTATAACGCCATTACTCCAAAAGCTAAGAATCAGCATAGGCATTCTACTTATCTAGGCATCCAGTGGAGCCCCAGCATTGGCATCCATGCTTACACGCTCCATGCCCATCTTTCCAGGATTCACACGCAACTGCCTTATACTGGTATCCACCAGCCCTCCCAACCACTTCTCCTCCCCTTGTGCATCCAAAACCTTATGCATCGTCGCTCCAGCGCCCGTGGAATGATGGTTCTCATAGAGAATCTCCCAGTGACCCCTCGGCGCCTCGTACACCTCGTGATACAGCCCGATGTGCCGGAGCTCCTTTGCTGATTTCCTCCACCAGTCCCAGCCTTCGCGGTGGGCAGGACCATGCGCGAATGCGTCGAGGGCGTCCATGGAGTTGAAGTAGAACACTGTCATGATCTCGGAGGACGTGCTGCGGTCGTTAATGCCGAGGTAGGAGGAGGCGCCGAGGAAGCCGTTGGTGGACGCGTTCGCCTCGAGGGAGGCGACCATGGTGCGGAAGAAGGTGCCGGTTTCGGAGGCGCCGGGGGCGAGCATGCCCAGGGGACTGCGTGTTCGAAGTATCAGCGCTTGCGGTCGTTTCGTGTGGTGTATAGGCATAGATGCTAGAGCTTACTGGTTGGATCGGAAGCCAATGAGGACAACGCAAATCTTCCCGTCGTCTGCTTCATTCTTCTTCTCCTCAACCACGGATTGAGTTGGGAATCGGGCTGTGGTTATGCCCTCAACTGTTCCGTGGAGATAGATGTTGCGCTTCATGCCGACAATCATCAACAGGTGATCAACCACCTTAATGCCCAGAAGTATCGATGCTCCGCCCAGAAGATATGGAGCTCGAATGGGCAGGAGGAACAGTAGACCTTGCAGGACCGCGCCGATGAGTAGCCATGTAGAGATGGTGAATTGGTCACGGATGATGTGAAGACCGGAGACCTTTTGGCCACGGACAAGAGCTGACGAAGGTCTATTTGAAGATAAGGACGGGTTGAAAGATTTGGCAGTCATGTTTCGTTATTGTAAAGTGGATGAATTGGAGTGTCAGTGCTATGAGTGCCAGTACAGTGACTCGTCAGATGTTTTTGAGATATGAATTCTGTCTTCGAATCCCCGATCGTAAAGGGTAGAGGGATGTTTATATACACGAGAGTACCTTCTGAATGACGACGACAACATTGCTCCGTTTATTCTTCCAACCAGCGAACTGTCGCCCGAAAGTGTCTCTACTGTCACCATTTCAAATGTGGACGGGTGAACTTCAGGTTGAGAGTTCCGAGCACGTGACCTTTACGGCCGGAACTGAAGTCGTAGCAGATTCGCTTAACTACGCGCTCATCTGTTTTGCAACCTGAGCGTCCAACACCCACTTGACTGAATCCTCTACAACCCTATGAGACCGTGGATGAGGATATGTTATAACGGTTAGAAGAATATCCTACGCTACCCGTAGGTTGTATAGACGATATGCGGCATTCCACAGACTTTGATTAAAATCTGTGTCCTGGGATTGTACCACTTCAGTCATCTCTTGAGTTCCATGTTTCCTATTACTGCAGCGAAGTTTTTCAGTATGCCGACTCAATTGATAATTAGCACGTATGCTTTCTACGGTTTAGCCAAGAAGGGGATATATAAATCTAAAACATCCAACTGCATATATAGCAAATTGATATGTCTGATCTCGATCCGGCTGGCAGACTCAGACCAGACCAAAGAGATCACCACCACACCTTCGTCAGATAGATACCCTACAACGGAAAACAGACTTGACCGTCTTCCATAAATGCAACCCCCTGCCCAACCTATAGAACCCTCTATACTCCGATCCTGTGGTCGCCTGATGCAAGTAAAATGGCACCGATAAGACATACGAAATTCATCACGAGTCATAAAACTGTACATGCACTTGCGTTATACCTGTCAGCACCATCAACAAAAAGCACAAATCCACCGACGAATGCGTCAGGGCCGTGTAACCCATCAGAGGGTGGAACTCACCATCTCTGAGCCTCTAACCGTCTTATCCAGCGAGCAGTTGTCTTCAGTCTTTCTCGGACACTAGTCGTGCCCAGTAGTATGTATTTCTCGTTGTCTGATATTGGGAGAATGCTGGCGAACCAGTAAGGAAATAAAGCGGGGTCGTCCGGCGGCCCGCCGTAAGCGTCGAGAATGCGTTGGTGTAGCCATGGAGCCGAGTTCGCGCGCATCCGGTTGACGAAGTCTACACCGATAAGCAGGAGCTGCCTGGTAGACATTCGATTCAGCTCTGCGATCGCATCGTTCTCTGCAGTGGGCGGCGAGCTCGTCTCCTCCGCCTCTAGACGTTCTTCCTCCGCCAGCGATACGTCCTCAATCCGCTCGACGCGACCGACGATGTAACCATCATGCGATCTCCATTCCTTAACCTTGAAGCGTGAGAGGCCTCGTGCTTCCACCAAGCTCCTTCCGTCTGGCAGCAACTGAACGCTTAGGATCTGCAGCAATGTGCCCTGTTCCATGAAATGCGACACACCAAGATCCCCTTGTGGAGCACCGGTCCGATTGTACATCACCATACCAAATTGACCATTACCCTCCATTGCGCGCCGGATCATAAGTCTATAGCGAGGTTCGAAGATGTGGAGAAATGTAGGCACCGAGGGAAATCCCAACGTGCAGACAAACAGAGAAACGTCGAACCCTCCGGCAGAGCCGAGTTCCTCTAAACGCACGGCTTCTGCACGCGCCGCGACTGCTTCTGGGCAAAGTGCTGCGAGGAGATCGACAAGTCTTTTGTTGCTGGGTTGTCGTAGCAAGGAAGGTGGAATAGGAAGTGGTCGGCGGCAAACGGGACAATAACTTGAATGGTCTAGTACGCGCGCAAGGCAGTTCCGACAGAAGGTGTGGCCACAGGGAGTCGTTATGGGATCTAACATGACGTTGTAGCAGACGTGGCAATCCAACTCCTTGTGTGCTGTTTCCTTCAAAGCGCTAAGCAGGGCGTCATCTAAGTCTCGGTAGTCATCACCCGTATCTGACAGAGTCTCGTAGGTAGTGTCTGCTTGGTACACCAGCTCTCCCATCTCCGCGAGGGTGTATGTAGCCAGCAGCTGGCCCCCTTCAAGAACCTGTGACCGTGGTGTTTGCGCCTTCTCTGACTCTTCCACCCCCTCGTCCATGGGGAACTTCTCGCTCACCCTTATCCTCTTGCCCAGTGAGTTTGGTCGAGACTTGGCGATTTCGTCATTGATGCATTCCATGATTTTGGTAAGGGTGACATCGATCGTACAATCGGGTAAAGAGTGCTCGGTCTCGCAGCCAGGAAACGGGCAGAAGATGCCTCGTTGTCGACTCACAGAAATTGGGTAGGAGATGTTCTCGCGTCTGTAAGACTCTGGTAGGCACTCGCGGCATAGTGAGTTCCCGCATGGCAAAGTCACTGGCGATCTGAATGGGCGGGAGCATTGCGAACACTGCACCAGCCGCACCAGGGCTCTCGCATCTTCGTGCGCCGCTAGAGCGGTCGTTCTCTGCGTCTCGTCTTGAGAGTCATCCCTGCACATGAAGCCTAGCAATTCCGGTGTTTGTCCGTCGGGGTGTCCTCCACCAAGACCATGAACGGTATCTACCTTGGGTACGGGGTTCATTCAGGTCGGAAAAGGGCGTTAAGGATTACCTTGATCCATGAGTTATGTTGTGAAGCTTGTCGACGGCGATGGAGGTTGTCAGGCACTCAGGGGAACGGCCGTGTTAGAAAGTAGGTAGAGGCTACAAGTATGTATCGCCACGAAGCGTCGGGAGTGAAATTGAGGATAATCGACTTGTCAAGGGTCCAGAGTATGATTATGTCGGCGTTGATGATTGGGCGGCGTGCCGGAAGAGGACAGCGATTTGGTGCGGCGGAGAACTACTTCTGGTATGTTCATTGCGTAGTGCAGCGGACGTCGAAATATGTAAAGTCATTGACGTCTCGTGAGGGAGCATGGATTACTGCTAGTTGGCGGAAGCGAGGATGCTGATCTGCTGGTTGGTGCCGGATAGCCCTGTCTCATTGGTCGATCGAGGCCCAGAGTCTAAGTCACTCCTTGCAACTCTGCAATCGAACGGACTTACACTCTCTCGGTCTATCATCTATGCAGGAAATACGCGTATCGAGCAAGCCTCTGTAGACGAACTGACCCTGAAGGACCACGTTTAATCTCTTTCTTTCATGCCTTGTCGGCAGGAACGCTCCGTGCACTTACCTTAGGTAATCGAATCTCCAAGCGAGGTGAATGGGCCATTTCAACCTGCAGGGACTGACGGATGGGGCAATCCAATGATCGAGAAAGCTTGTAGAACCTAGCAAATGCTTTAACTACCTAATACAACTACTAAACGCAGACTTACATATCTAGATCTACCTCTATACGATCTTTTCCAGACTCACAGCAGTGTTTCACAATCGATGACCTCATGGGCTATCCGACGGATTCTGTCAGATTGGGCTGTCCCTAGCGTTTCTGACCACGCGGCCACGCGACGGCGCGTGCCCTCCCTCCTCCGGCGTTGACCAAACGACTTCCTATTCCTAACGACGACGGTGCCGCAGGATCGACACATTTGTTGACTATTCGCTCCAGCACAAAACGAAGCCGAACCACGTCATCTGCGATAAAGAGGGTTGACGCCTCCAGCTGCAACATGCATGCAGCTAGCCTTGTGATCCTAGAACCTATTCGGCGGATACTTACTAAACGCAGATGCCGCTGAAGTGATCCCTGCAGATGCTGCAAGCTTTATCCAACTACTGTAGCCCGATTCTCCGCGGATAGAAGATATATCAAGTGTTTGGCAATGCTACGAACCTAAAATTTGATCCAATGTCCGAAACCCCGGCTTCGTATAGAAAATTTGAGCTGGTTGACTTTGACAAGGAAGAGACAACATGTGCTGGACTCGCTGCATGTCTGAAAACCTTAAAGTGCTCACTTTTAAGAACGATTGCTCGAGACGTAAAGTCCCCGTCGTATTGCCCATCTCAATAATGAGGAGCGTCCGTCTGGTGAAGCTTTTCCATCATAGCGCGTCTGTGGCAGGAGCAGGAACGATTACTTCACCTGCATATAATCACTTACTGCTGGATTTTCATGATCAAGGAACGATTTCCGCCGTTATCAAAAGGACGATCCCGACACGAGCAGTGCTGGACGACGAGTTTCGCATTCCTTCTGGCAAGTCCTAAATCCCAGAACTCCGTTCTTGACAGAGTAAAGGCAGCAGCCAGCATTGAAATTCTTAGTGTGGAGACTATTTGGTGAAGCCCACCAAGCTTACAAAGGAGGACTTCGGAGATTCAGCTAAGAAGAGCGAAAGGCTAGCAGGTTACGTTGTTTGGCCATGAAGAGGAGCATTCACGTTCGATATACTCTGTACTTTGTTACCATAGATTAGCACGGTGCGTCGCCGGAATTAAGAGGGGTAATCGTTCCGGTTTGAAAACCAACAATCCAATCGACGAATCCGCCAGGCACGAGTACCACAAAGTATGAGCTTCACTGTCCGCTCTTCAGTTGGGTCTTTCCATGCACCTGTGGCGAGAGCAGGGCCTGGAATGCCTCGCCTGACCTTCGTGTCCGGTCAGCTATATCGAAGCATGTTGAAGAAATGATTTTAGTATCAGGTGAGAAGGCAGTCCCATCGGAGAACCCGCGATCGGTCATTATGGAATTGGTGTATCGACTCTTGTGATGCTTGTCTTGTATCAATCTCGTACCCACCTTACCATATTTTGACCTTGTTGCCGCTGGCTTAGTGGAGTCTTGGACCTGCTCAGCGAGCTCAGTGATATCATCGCTAAAGCGGCGAGTATTAGCGGTGCAACGCGTTGTCTCTGCGCTCTCTTGCAAAACTCTTCAGCCGTCAGCAGCACAAGAGTGGATATTGCACCTTCTTCCATCTGCGCTGCCAGCTGTGCTTCCTTCGAGGACGACTCCCTTAGGCCTATATGTGGCAAACATTGGCTCGGACGGTGAGCTGGCTCGACTTGCGTGAGGACAAGATACGATCGTTCTCCTTCACCAGTCCTTGGGCGATAGACCATCGGCTCATGGAGACAACCGTCCCAGTATACTGGACGAAGAATATCTAAATTAACTGCTCATGCATAATTCTCAATATTTCAAACAGAGCATTTATGATATAACTTGAACGACTGTTGTTTAGCCTTGTAAATAAGTCTCGAGATCCTGGATACACTTACGGAGTCCGTCATTACACTGATAAATAACCCCACACTCCCAGTCACGTGGGAGGGTCTACCCGCGCGGCTTTCCGGTACTAAATCAATGTATCAAACCGAGGTCTCAAGGAGCAGCTTGATGCGTGACGGTTCAAGATTGCTCTATGCATGCTGTCAGCGCCTATTTGGCGCAAGACGCTGACAGCGCTGTTGCTCATATAGATTAACCAATATAGCAATGGCTCCTCTCAATCTTCCGGCGGTCGTGACGCCCAATCTGTTGTCCTTCTTGCGAGGTCACCCCCGCCTACCCAAACACAGCTGGTATCTCACCGCTGCTGTTACACTTTCGGTGATCAACAGACCAGATGAGATCCCGAAGGTCTTCCAGTACGCTTTGGACCATGGTCCAGGGCCCTCCGAGAGCGGCCAACCAAGTCACGACGAGGCCTTGCAAATGGCTCGCAGGGTGCGTGAGAGCCTGATCAAGTCCGCCGCAATCGCAGGCCTTCCGAAGGTGAGCCTACTCCTCCGTCCATCTCAGGTCGAAAGTAGTACTAAGAAAGGATCAGACCATCAATGCCCTGTTTGCACTCAAGGGAGCCACGCCTCCAGCGCTACTAGATGGACCAATGGGCTACTCGCCCAGTGCCAGATCTGTGGAAGTCTACGACGTCTCACCCTCGCGAATCCTCCATCGAGGGCAAACATTCTTTGATAACGTGTACGGGAAAGTCTCCAAAAGAGTAATGGGTCAAATGGATCGGTCTGGAACTGAGGACCTCGGGATAACGGCACGTCTCATGTATGGATACTTGCTTAGCAACACAAACATCTTGACGCCGGCCGAGAGCAGCTTCGTGCTGCTGGCTGGCTTGATCCCACAAGACGTGAGTAGAGATCATGTAGCTTGGGAGAGGCTAGTGGCTGACGCGAAGGAAGGTGAACCCACAATTGAAAGGTCACTTGAAGGGAGCTCTCAACAACGGTGCCACAGTGGAAGAGGTCAGGGCAGTCAGAGAGATAGTCATCAAGATCTGCGAAGCTGCAGGGATGACGAAGCTTAAGGAAGGTGTTCTGAATAGTTGGGGCTGGCGCGAAGAAGTCGCCAATCTATAAGATTATCGAGGTTGATAGTCACCAACTCTTCAGCACTGCCTAGCGTGGAGCTTTGCTGCTCGGAACTGGTTCCGAGAACAGAGTGGCGCGCTGCGAATGCACCATGCTATTACGATAGGCCATTCAGGACGCTTAGAAGCTGCGGCAGGAGTCCGTCGAATAGGAATGCCAGAGTTCCGCTGGGCTTCGGTTCAGCCAAGAAAGAACCAAAGCATTCAGAGGTAAAACCTCGTTGAGGTGAATAGCGCATGCCATCCTCTTCTTAGAACTGGCCAGTCTAGTTCGCGAAAACGAGGGAGTCTGGGAGTAAACAATCTCGGGAAGAGTATCAAAACGATGAAAGGTGGCTTAGGAGGCAATCCATGGAGTGAAGGGGACAACCTTCCTCTATTTCGAAGGTGTTGAATTCTGCTTGCCACAAAGAGGCTTGAATCACAGGTGCGGAGAACTGACGGACTGATTCATGATGACTTCATCTATGTCATCCATCAGAGCAATGGTTAATGTAGCAGAGTGCTGCTCGTCAACCCCTCTTCCTTGGAATCTAGGCACTAATTTCATAGCTTGGTCGACCTTGTCCACAGTATATCGCTTACTGATGGGCACGCCGCGAAGCTGAGTGGGGAACGAAGCACAGCAACCATTGCACGGTATTACTTTTACTCGCGCTTGGCCCAATGAACAACTACTGGAGGACCTCTGCCCCAGGCAAGTAGTGGAGTTCGCCGTCTCATCACTACACAAGCCATTGCTGGGACATGGAGCGCGCTTGTTTCGCAGTGGTCATTTGGAGTTGTCCTAGGTCGACTGACCAACGCAAGCCTCAACACAATGCTCGATTAAACAAACTTTCTTTACGAGCAAGCATTGCCGAAATGGCTTGATGCCCCTCACCGATGTTCGAAAACCCCACAACCTCCACCTTCAGGCGGGGTTACTCTGCACCCATTCGCAGGGCTACAATATCAACATTGAAGGTGTAAGGGATGGAAGGTTATCAACTAACAGAAACCTTCGAGGTGGAGATCGCCGACCGCTAATAATTATCGGTCACCTGGCCTTCACCATCTGAGATCGTTACGAGAGCGATTCACGGTCTCCAGGGCAAGGGGAATCCGGAGAAATGCTATCGAGCTTCTTAGTTTCTTAGTTTCTCAGCCACGGTCGTGTATCGACACGTGGGCTGTCGCCGGAGGTACTTCCTCCACTCCCCGTCACCCCAAGAATAGCCAGTAGCTTGGCAGCGATCCGATTCGGGTTGCCAGTCAAAAAGCTACTGTCAAGCCTGCCAATCTGTTTCGCTGCCAGACCACGAATTTCCCACCATGTGCTGACGTGAGTGGGTAAGGTATCTTGGTGAGGGGATGATACCTGAAGTGACATATGCCGCTTGGCCCTGCTCACCTTCACCACCGGCGCAGAAAGGAGATGTGGGATGTATGACCACCTTTCTATAAACAACTATACACAAACTAAGGTTATGCTCCGTGCTCACCGGGCATGTTCCGACAAAGAGATCTTTACGTGTTGCACAGCATCGCTTAAAAGATAAAATGCCAAGCAATGTTGTCAAGTATGCGCCAACTGTTGTTGGTGCCTAGTCGGCGGCGTCCGATATGCATGCTTCTCGCTTTGGTAAAATGTAACTTGCCTCCGCGTGCGAAGGACAACCACTAAGAGACCGCCTGATGATCTGTTCTATCTCTTGGCGATTCTCTTGGCGACTCCTTTGGCGACCGGAGCGCGCAAGGCGTGCGCAAAGCAAGCCTAGGAATTTTTCTTGACTGAGCCGTGCTTCCAGGAATGCGAGCTCACGCCTCGGTAGCATGTGTGAAGATGCGATAGCGACAAGGAATTACAGCGAATTGAATAACGACGACGTAGTCGACCATTCGCGTCATTCAAGTTACCGCAGTCACCGTAGAGTGCTTTGTTCTCAATTAATGGAGAATATTTTGGCTGCGGCTGCGGGTCCTTCTTGAGCAAGAGCGGTAAAGCTTGCATACCTTATCCTCGGCAAGCCTCTTCGGTCCCAAGCGGTTAAGGTATGGCGTTGTCTGACTCCGCCTGCTTGGCCAGCAACATAGCCTGTCGCTCAAATCCGTGTGGACGAATCAAACGCCTCTATATCCCTGGGATCCTCGCGATGACCTACAGGCATCAGACAGATCATGACGCCTGATAGGTCTCAAATAAACACGGCGGGCACTAACGCCTCGGCAAAGCAGGCTTGCATCACAGCAACCACGAGTTCAATAAAATAGCAGTTTAGGTTAACTAATGGTTACTCACGCCGTTTGACCCAATACGGGGAGCCCCCCATGCCCCGCTTGATCTCAATCGGGCTCTCCGTAGATGTCTCAGGACGGCCACCGCCATTCCCCTTGACCCTGCTGCACAGCGTACCAATGAGAAGGCTTCCCACAGCTGCATGTAGCGGATCTGGTATTCCTGCTTTCGGCAGGGCCAGGTTGTGCAACGGGCATGCCTTTCTTCGCGGCGTGCCCGTGCAGCATGGCTATGCTAGAACCAGGTTTAGGGACATCTTCGATCTCGCTGGTGGAGCAGCCATCTCGCCTGGCACGGGTTGCTGCATGCTGCGGATATCGCAGAACTGTGCCAGACTACAATTGTGGTTCGGTGCTTCTAATACATAATCTTTGCATTTCGCCCCTCAACGTCCAGGCCATTGCAGAACGCCATAATCATTTGGAATATTTGCTGGGAAAGCACGCAAGCGCTTTCACTGCCTCACACCTCCAACCTCCTGGTCGAGCGTTGCGCCGCAGCACTGCGTACCTGACAGCTCGCTTCTCACCCGCGTTTGCTGATCCTTACCCACCCGAAGACAATCGTGGTGCGGATGACTAGCGGTATCTGTCAGCTCATTGCCATTGGTGATCAACAACTGTACCTGAGCCAATTGCTTGGGCTCTTTTCAAATCGAGACAGCAAACGTAGGTCAGCGGAACAATCCTCCCAATCTACTTTGCTTCGATGGCCGACTTCACCCCGAACATCTCGAAAAATCTTCATCGTCACTAATTCTTATGACTAGGCTGCGAAAGCCCACATTGAAGCGGAACTATTGAACCATATCCCTATCCAATGGCTTTCTATGCTGGTTTACCTACGCCTAGTCCGGGTCTGGATCGATGCGATTTCATGCTCTTCCCAGAAAACCGAAATGCACAGCCGCAAACTACGCGGGTAAACAGCTTGTCATATTTCCCTCCCACACCTTCGAAAGAGACCATTCGCAGCTCCAACCAAAATTATGAGTCTAGCCAGTCTTTCTTCTACCCAAACGACTATAGTCAGCAATACTGCGATACTAGCGCCGCTTCTGACGATTGCAAAAACCTCCAACTCCACCGACTCAGCCACAATGGCTCAACAGTATGCTCAGCCTCACATGATTTGGAAAACAATCCACCACCCCTTTCATCCACCTCTGAGACAAGCATTTCATTTACAAGCACTACTTCCCCGGTACTTGGCTCACCCTTCCCGGATTCTGTACCCAACAACCAAACCCAACCCTGGATCCCACCCCATACCGGCTTGGACATTACCTCAGACAACGTCCACAGTCAAGGATATGACCCAGAAGTCTGGTTCACCAGCAGCACTGACGTCGATTCTCTTGTGGCCCATGATAAGCTGCCAACCTTCATCGGTATGTCTAAGTCTACCCCAATCTTCCTTGCGCCGCCTTGTTCGGATGCCATTGCACACAATCACATATCCACACATACCTTAGACTTCCATACGCGTTGTCTCACTCAATCGATGCAACTTCCTCAGGCACTAATGCACAAACAGATCCTCATCTCGTTGACCCATCCGCAAGCTGTTACCCTTTCCCCGCAATTTGCAATCCCGATTTCAACCTTCCGTCTCCGTTGTCCATTCCGGCATTCGACCAGCCAAACTCCCCAGCATTGTCCCTCTCCTCGCTGGGGAGCCATCAGAGGTCAGGATCAAGCACCTTCAGAGTCTTAGGTAGTCACTCCCCGTACCTTCACCAGAACACGTTCCAGCCGTATCCGCAACGGCCTCAGCTTAAAAGGATGTCTTCCTCAGGTCCCTCTAGGCTTTCTTTCCCCGTCGAGGCAACTGAGAGCCTTAAAGTGGAAGATGATGCCAAGGAAAAAGGCCAATGCCCGATTCCCGAGTGCGGCAAGTTCTTCAAAGACATGAAGGCCCACATGCTCACGCACCAAGACGAGCGACCGGAGAAGTGCCCAATTGTGAGCTGTGAGTTCCACACCAGAGGATTCGCTCGTAGATATGATAGGAACCGGCATACCTTGACGCACTACAAGGGGACCATGATTTGCAGCTTCTGCCCTGGAGCGGGTACACCTTCGGAGAAGACCTTCAATCGCGCCGACGTCTTCAAGCGCCACCTTACCAAAATGCATGGTGTGGAGCAAATCCCGCCAAACAGCCGCAGAAGATTGTCCAAGGCCAGCCAAGATCTAGCCAGCCCAACGCATACGGCCGGAAAATGCTCTACCTGCTCTGTCACCTTCAGAAACGCTCAAGAATTTTATGAGCATCTTGACGATTGTGTGCTTCGCATGGTGCAGCAGATTGACCCTTCTGAGGAAATCAACGAAAAGGCTCTTAGATCTGTTGCCAATGACGAGGCCGTCAAGAATACATTAGACAGACATTCTCTTCCACACTCGGCTGATATGATAATGTCGTCGCCCAGCGAGGAAAGTACGGACGAGGATGCTGGTCAGCGTGACGATGACGAAAAGGATGTTACATATGGTTCGAAGTCATCCAGGTCCAGTAAGAGCAGCACCAACTCTCGAACTCGTAACTCAGCATGACAATTAACACATCCCAAAGGTGTCAGTACGCACGTCCGAGGTGGCAAAGACACGAAAGCGCGAGGACGAGCAGGCCTGACCTACTCTAAAGGAGGTGTGCGTCCGACTGGGAAAGGCCGAAATGCGAAGAAAAGCTATCCGCCAAGCTGGGGCTACTCTCCTGAAAAGCTCAAAATGAAGAAACGAGTCTTGTGTGTATATGACGGGCCGAGAAGACTGCTCAAGGACGATATGATGCTCGATACAGAGTTTGAGGTTAGGGTGCAGCTTCCTTATGGTGATGCCTATGTGACAGATCTTGACATTGAGACGTTAAAAAGGGCGGAAGCAATTCACAATGCTACGGATGAGGAGAAGGGACCTTGGGTTCCTGATAATGTTCGAGCCGCGGATTGGGATCGGCTGATGGCTTGAGCTTCTAATTCCCTCTTTACGGTTTGACTGCTTTGCGTGCTGCGTGTTTTTGCTTGAGATACCAAGTGGGCATTGTTCTTTTTCAATGGCGGAATGAAGTGGTGATGAGCACGAAAAGCGATGATTTTCATACTCGTCTGCGGAACGATGGGCCTATAATCTAGCGTTAGTTACAAATGAGACTGGAACTTTTTATTCCGTTCAGTGATGATCTAATACGATTGGTGAAGTCTTCTGTGAATCATTGAATATAGAACAGAAGGTGCATGAGTGCCATCGGAGCAGCTTGCGCTCCTGGCGCACGCGGCGCCCAGTACCCCGGAGGACAGGCATAGCACGTTCCGAACCTTACGGCACCCATGCTATCACAGCCCCACATATTCGAAGACTGACCATGCCAAATTGCAGCCATGGCGGCCATGGACGGATCTACTGAGCTGTACGAGAGATTACGGGCTCTTGATGACAGGCCTGTCACGAAAGGTAAGTGGGACTAGCTGTCCAGTAATACAAATATCAACGCTAACCTTCTGAAGATCCACCAAAGTTCGACCTCGAGGCTTATATTGCCCATTATGAAGGCAAGCATGTCCAAATCAAGTTACCACGTTATACTTACTTACCATGCCATCTTGTAGGCAAAACACGCCTCCAGCGACTCATCACCATCGGCTTATCCTCTGCCTTCCTATGCTTTGAAGCTCTGAGAGCAGCCGTCACCGAAGCGAAGCGCGGGAAGAATGTTCAGGCATACTTCGACCTGGTGAAGATAGTGCAAAAGCTCTCAGCGGATGATCCGTTTGCCACGTCAGACGAAGAATGGGCGGACACCAAAGTGAAGCAAGTGAGAGCTGAGGGAGACCGATTGGAGCATGAGTTGAAGGGCTACAAGAACAACCTGATCAAGGAGAGCATACGTGTGTGTAGACAAGTCCTCCCTGGAGCGGCCTGCCATCCATGGAGCTGATGTACAAACTATGACAGATGGGCAACGAAGACCTAGGAGGCTACTACTACGAAGTCGGCGACCTCAGCACCGCCTACCGCGCCTACGCCCGCATGCGCGACTACTGCACCAGCCCAAAGCACGTCTGCGACATGAACCTCAAGCTCATCCTCGTCGGCATCGCGAACCGCGACTGGATGTCCGTCCAGACCAACCTCCTCAAGATCAACAGCCTCAACCTCAAGCCAGACGAGAAATCCAAAATCGACGCTATAGTGCCGGTGACGATGGGCCTCACCCACCTCGTGACCGGCCGCTACAAGGAGGCTGCGGAGCAGTTCCTTAGGGCGAGCCCGAGCTTTATTGGTGTGGAGCCGATTGCGAATATCCCGTGGAATAGAGCGGTTCTGACTTCCAACGACGTAGCCGTTTACGGCGGGCTCTGCGCGCTTGCATCTATGGACCGCAACGAGCTGCAACGGCGTGTCCTCGACAATGCTGATTTCCGCAACTTCCTAGAGCTGGAACCACATATCCGCCGCGCGATATCGTTCTTCTGCTCGTCGAAATACTCGCAGTGTCTCGAGATCCTGGAAGCGTACCGAACGGACTACATCTTGGATCTGTATTTGCAGAACCATGTCAAGGACTTGTATCAGCAGGTCAGGAGCAAGAGCATGGTGCAGTACTTTATTCCGTTTAGCTGTGTGACGTTGGACGCGATGGCTGCGGCGTTTCCGGGGAGTGGTGGGGAGAAGGCGATTGAGGATGAGTTGAGGGATATGATTCATAATGGCGTGCTGAACGCGAGGATAGATTTGGTGGATCGGGTAAGCTTCTAGCATTTCCTTTCAAACCACGTTTTGTCCGCCTCGTGTCTGCTATGTTTGTTCGGAATCAGATCTGAACCTGTGCGGATCGCTGACGCAAATGACACAGCTGCTCCTAGCGCAAACTCCCAACCCGCGCACGAAATTGCAGGACGATGCCCTGAAGATGGCGAAAGACTATGAAAAGACGCTGCAACTCCGACTTTCACGCATAAATCTGGTGACGGCTGGGCTTGAGATCAAAGCGCCAAAGAGTCAGTCGCAGGCATTCGGAAATGGCACCATGAACTTGCGAGGGGGTTTATCCAGGGGAGGATATGCCGATGCATTTTCTCGGTAGACGGACGAGGGGAAACTTGTCAATTGTCAAAATAGAAGAAAGTTATGAATCTTGATGATAGTGCGGCTTAGCATAGCGACGGGCGTTCGAGAAGAAAAGGGAAAAGTCATGGCTACGGAGGTGCTCGGTGCTGGAGTTGGGCGGCGTATTGAAGGCTACCGTAAACAGCTTACATGGCGTTCGGCAGACGCCCGCTAAGATATGGCTAGGTTGCTGAACTGGTGTCACCATAATGCAGTACTGCGAGAAACCGAATTGAAGAAAAAAAGAGCTGGCGTGTGCCATAAATGGTGCTCTCTGGGTACACTACGTACCTATCTAGAAACACAAGCCTGTCTCATCGTTCGAGACCTGGTAAGAAAGTCAAGAAGCCTTCTCAGAAGGCCTGCCAATGCAAGCGCTCAATAGCCTCCTCTTTCAGAGGCCGTCAAGCAGAATCTTCAAAGATATTCAAAGTCGACGTATCAAGAAAAGCCAGGTGGAGGCGTTCCCATAGTACAAGCACTAAATAGCCTCCTCTTCCAGAGGCGTCTAGCAGAATCTTCATAGATATTCAGAATCGACGCATTTAGAAAAGCCCGTTGGAGGCCCTTCCCATAGTACAAGCACTGAATAGCCTCTTCTTTCAGAGGCGTCAAGCAGAATATCCATCGATATTCAAAGTCGACGCATCAAGAAAAGCCCGTTGGAGGCCTTCGCATAATGCAAGCGCTCAATAGCCTCCTCTTTCAGAGGCCTCAAGCAGAATCTTCATAGATATTCAAAGTCAGCTCATTAAGAAAAACTCCCTTACACCTCCCGTCATACAAACGCTAAGCCCCCCAAATCCCAGGGAGCTCTCTGACGCATTTGTCGGTTTTTTGGAGATATACCCAGACTCAAGTCGCACCATTGACCATCGCAGTCGTCTCGCCAGCAACTCCAGTCAAGATGCTATACTGACCGCCGGCGCCAGCCCAGACAAGCTTCTTGCCCCTGACGGCGGTGTTGTTGATCAGCGTCGCCTCCTCGACATCGTCGTCCGTGCCCTGGCCGGTTTGGTAAGTCGCGCTGAAGCCCCAGGAGTAAGCCTGTCCGTCGCGGGTAATGGCGATCGTATGGTCTGAGCCGCATGTTGCGTACGCCGTTGCGGGAACTGTCGGCATCGTCAGTTGAGCACAGCAAGGAAGCGCACCAATGAGTAGGATGCACGGAGAGAATCACTTACTCGGAACCCTCGTCGGCACCGTCAAGATCCTGGGCTTGCCTCTCTCGTCCATGACAACATCGTTCGTCGGTAAGTTATCAATCTTGATCCCGGTTTGGAACCCATCCACGCGTCCCCAAACCAGACAATCACCTTCTTCCGTAATCCCGACTGAGTGATGCGAGCCGCCTTCCACATGGGTCATCTTGTATTGCGACAAGCTCTCCACCTTCTGGGGCTTCAGCACGACGGCTCCGTCCTCACCAGCGTTTGCCGTGATGCCTGTTTCTCCGTAGCTGTTTAGTCCCCATGACCACACATTGCCCGTCTTGTCGATGGCGAAGGAGTGATAGGCGCCGCATTCCACGTAAGAGATCTGTCGCTTGGGTAATCCGAATTCACGCGGTACAAGACCCTCAGCCTTTGTCCGCTCAACGACACGACGACCGAGCTGGTTCTGCTGACCTGATCCCCAGGCGAAGACGTTGCCGGCGGCGTCAAGGGCGAGAACATGGTTGGCTCCGCAGGCGATCTGTTTGATGTTCTTGAGTTCAAGGATGAGGAGCGGTGTCTTCTGGATTTGAATAGCCTTGGTGAAGCCGAAGATGCCTTCATTGCTCTGTGCTTATTGTCAGCAATCACAGGTAGTTGGCAGAGGAACAGAGGGTGACTCACTCTGAATGTGCCCCAGCCATAGACCAAACCGGTGTCTGTGAGGGCAAAGCTTGTGCTATCTCCAGCAGCGACTTGTACGAATGCTGTGCCTTCTGGAATGTTGCTTTCGTCGACCTGTCCAGGGGTGCTCTCATGAGGGTTGAGGTCGGTTTCGCTCGCAGCGTCCGAGTCCTTGTCCTCTCCATCCGCAGCATCCATGTCCTTGAGACCCCCATCCCAAGTTGTGTCCCGGCCAAGCGCGCCTTGATCGTTGACTCCCCAAGTCAGAATGTGATTACCATGAGTTAGAGCAACCGCGTGCATGCCGCCCGCAGCAATCTGCACAACTCCAACAGTATCAGCAGCGAGGTTCGGATTGAGCCGGGGTCGTTTGACGTCCGTTGCAGCTTTGGCAGTGCCCAGACCAAGCTCGCCGGCGCTGCCTTCGCCGCAGACATAGACGTCGAGCTTCTGTGTCGGAGCTTCGTTGATCTTCGGAAGAGGACGAGCTTTCTTGACTGGACGAGTAGAGGGTGGTGCGGTGGCCTTACGCTTTCTGCCGGTGTCGTTCTTTGCATCAGGCGCTTCGGAAGTCGCTTTGCGTTTTCTGGCAGTGTTCGCCTTTGCAACAGGCGCGTCTGATGTAGCTCTGCGCTTTCTGGTCGTGTTCGCATCCTCCTCAGGTGCTTCATCGGTTGCTTTGCGTTTTGCTGGACGTCCGACTGGTTTCTTAGCCTCTAATGGTACAAGGTTAGCTTGGACATTCTCGCGTTCTGTGCTTTAATGCGACTAGGCACACCTTTGGCGGGCTTTGCAGCGGTAGCAGGTTTGGTCGTAGTTTTGCCGGTCGCTGCCGGTGCAGCAGCACTGTCTTTCCGTGGTCTTCCCCTACGCTTTGCGCCATCTCCAGCAGCTGTTGCTTTGGCGGGAGCCTTGGCTGGCGCCTTTGACTTGGTCGCGCTTGCTGACGTTGCTTTTTTCGGTGGCATGATCGCAGAGGAGTAGAGAACCAATGAGTGGTGATTTTAGGACTGAGAGTCGTCAAGACGTGCTCGATCTTTCGTACCGGCGAGAGATCGATGAGGCTCGGAATGAGGAGAGGAATGAGAGGAATGGGGATCGGAAAGCGGAAGCTGTTGGGTTATGTAGAGCACGGCTGCCTAACGCTCAGGATAATACAGTCACAATAGCGTGAATGGAGGACAATGAGACGGTTGGCGTGATTTATTTGCTCAAGGTGTTTGCTGCTATTGTGATGGCGCGAGAGCCAGAATAATAATTCATTGCCCGGTGCCGGGAAAACTTGCTTGCCGGGATGCATTGCCAAACTCCCACGCAAGGTGACATAAGTGTTTAGACACTTCATTCCCTGGAGGCTGCCTCAAAGACATATTGAAGGCCTCCTGATGTACATAGAATACCTTACCAAAAGATGAAAAAATGAACCATTAGGATATGGTCTCGATCAACCTACAATAAATCAGCGTGATTATATCGGCGAGCTTCCGAGCGGTTCATGGTCGTTTCTGGCTCGCGGTATCACGACTTATGCTACCTTGCCTGCCCCACCCCTCCCCTCTTTCAGGTCCTTCCGTGCTCTCTCTAATAGCCCCGCACACATTGAGCTCTTTCCAGTGTCTATAGGACCACAATGGACAAATTACCAAAGTTCTCAGATCTGCCATTGAACAAAGGGGATCCTCACCATTCCGCATGGGGCCTGTGAGCCGTTCCCAGAAGTTGACGAGCAATTGGGACTAATTGTCATCAGCTATGGCAAAGATGATGAGCTTGGCACACTTAACCGCTTGACGGAAGATGTAGTCCTGCAGGCAGCTAAGGAAATTCAGAGCGGCGTAAGGTAAAACAAGACCTTCTGGATCCTCTTGATGTAGCGAACATGGTCACAAGCTTCGTTCGTGCAACTGTCTTAGTCTAGCCATAAAAACCAGCCTCGCCAATATTCAGAACCATGAAGCATGCTGCTACAGACTGCAACCAAAAAGATTCGGCCTTTTTAGTGGCACTTACTAATAACAGATCTAAGAATATCACTCAATTGGCCCCTGGACGCTCAAGGCGATATTCCATTTTTCAATCGCCAAGCTTTCCACAAGAACCTCTACGCTAAGCCGCCACGGATCGTACATGATGATGTGTGGACGTTTAACACGCAAAGTAGCAGTCAATGTGGGGCTCCTGAATATCAAAGACGAAAACGACAGCTGATCCGTCTTGGTAGGGGATGGATTACGACATTTTGGTTATCAAAAGGAAGCCAAATTCTACAATGTACTTCATAAGGGCAGAAGAGCTCAAACACTTGCGGCTGACGATTCGAAGGGAGTTACTCAGGATCAGATCTCCGGAGAAAACGCTACCACTGTGAATGGCATACACGGTAAATGTCCTCGAAGGTGATTCGAGTCTCCAGCTGAAACTTCTTAGCATGGGCAGAAAAAGGTATAGTTGGGCGTGGCGTCCTCCTGGACTACCACCGCTGGCGCTTGGCCAACAACATTCCCTATGACGCCTTCAAGTCTGGCTCAATATCATGTGACCACCTCAAAGCCGTTGCTCGAGATCAAGGAACAGAAATTAAATTCGGCGATATCTTGATTGTGCGGTCAGGTAAGTCTATGTTCCATGACGTGTCCAGCCCTCAAATTGACGAGCTTAACCAAGGTTGGATGGCCGCATACAACGCTACCTCCAAAGACGAGATCGCCGCGCTAACCAAGGTCATGCCTCCAACTTTCACAGGACTGGAGCAGAGTGAGGAAATGCTAGAATGGATTTGGAACAATTTCGCAGCGGTTGGAGGAGATGCGCCGAGTTTTGAGTGTTGGCGTAAGCTATCCGCGCTCTATTACCGCCTTCCGGATCACCCATGCTAACGATGTCCCCCAGCATCGCAGCAAGACTGGATGCTTCATGAAGTTCTCTTAGGCGGCTGGGGTTGTCCCATTGGTGAGCTGTTCGATCTTGAGGTGCTAGCTGAGCATTGCAAAAAGGTGAACAGATGGTCTTTCTTTGTCACCAGCGAGGTGTGCAACGTCCCAGGCGGTGTGGCCAGGTGAGTCCAATCCACTATGACATTGTGGACGATTCTGACTAGCGTAAGTCCACCGAACATGCTTGCTATTCTCTAAACGTGAAGGTAGTTTTGTCATCGCGTGAGGCCATGTTGTGAACAAATGTGCGTGTCTCAGATATATATCGCATCAATGTATTACGGCGTTTATTCGCCTACGATTTACAGGGAATTGCATTTATGCGAATGGTGGTACAATGCAGATCCTACGCACTTCACGCCCCATGGCAGCTTTTGATAGTTGGACTTTGCTTGACGGAGAATTGCCCACTGTTCCTTGTTCCGGTGGAGCTAATCTCAATGATTTGTTGAATGTGTTCGAATTCTTTCCTTCACATCTCAGATATTAGTAGTCAGCACTGGACGCTTTATACGCGGTAGTGAGAACCACCCTATCCGAGTATCAACTCAACCAGTCAGCTTATGAAACCAATCACAATTGGTCTCAGGGATATAGATGGAATTCAGAACGAGCTCCATAGTCCGAAGGATGAGATGTGACGTGATACGCTCCGAGATGGTCCTCCGCCGCAGACATAGGCTAATCATCCTACACTAGTTTAAGAATAAAGCCGCGAGTAGTAATAATGGCCAGGCTGTGGATGGCCTGGCTCGCCCATACAGGCGGACGTGTTAAAATATGTTGAAGAGTTTGTCGTTATAAGTTAATTCTAGGACCACCGACATTGAGAGAAAGATACTGAGTTTCATGTAGGGTGTCAGGCGGCTGCTGGTCGAAATGGCACTCAAGCTTCTAAGGGCCAACACCGGTGTAGCGATGCAACCGCGTCTCCGTTTATCGGTGAGCGCTGGTTGACCGGCAATGTCTGCGCTGGGGCGTGGTAGCGACTATGCACCGGTACTTAGGTACTTATGCTTGAGTCTGAGTACGATATGCAAGACGGCAGATAGGTTCGGGCATTCCTGTCCTAATTTCATGGAACGTTGCCAGCGTTTAAAGTTCTCTTGAGCGGTAGCCGAAACCAGGGTGTACCTCCGCGTGCTCCGGTCGATAAAGTTTCCCCACAGCCCCTTTAGCGAGTCATACCCCGGATTTCAACGTCTGCAAATCCTTCAGAAGGGTCCATCAGCATGGAATTTACTCCGAAGTGCAGGGGCTTAATTCGTCGAGAAGTCATCCGGATACCAGCCGTTAGTCCGTAATATTTACTAGGGAAGGACATGAATCCCAGCGCCAGATTATCTTAATAATCCTGTGACCAGGTCAGGCTATCATGATGACGAGATGGAGCGCATGGATATGCCCTTGAGGTTAAGTCCGTGCGCCCAAGCTAATTTCGGCCTTTTTAGAGATTTCCAATTCAGCAACTAACGTTTTCTGCTCAAAGAGGAGTGCTTCACAAAGCGATACTGCAAGCAGATAATGTCACGACTGAGAGTACTCTTCTATCGCGCAACATGTGGTTGAAGTATACCTTCGTAAATTCCTCGGTCGTGGAAGTTTCAGACGTGAAGTTTTACACCGAAGATTAAGTTCTTACCCCGTCATCAGCGGCGCCATGGTTGTATTCGCCACTGTGTTTAGCTTTGTGGGGTAAGCGCGGGTGTGGTGTTGGCTTTGTAGATCAGTCCAAGATCCGTACTCTCGTTCACCCGGGGCAACCCAGCCGTTTTTTGAACTTCCTTAGTCTGCGTAAAATATTGCTGGATGCCGCGGTAAAAGCATTTCATAGGTTGCAATATAAGGCCTTCGCACTCTCTTCGGAACTCACAGGGCAGACCACTTTCATACCGAGATAGTCAATATTATCTTTTTCTTTCAAATTCTTTGCCCATAATGAAGTTCAACCTCAACATTGCGGCCTTGGGTGCCATCTTTATGGGTCAGGCAGCAGCATTTCCTCGTGCCTTTACAGTGATGATGGCCGAACGGGGCGTTAACGACCCGGTTAAGGAGCTTGAAGGAGGATTTGGGAAAAGAGCCGTTGGTTTCGATGCTGCGACTCAATATGTTAGCAACACAGGGGCGCATAAGTTCGTCGCTCCGGGACCCAACGATGCCAGAGGTCCATGCCCAGGATTAAATGCCATGGCCAACCACGGATACATGCCACACAACGGGGTAGGCACTATCCAACAATTCATCAACGGCACCTACGCAGTCTTCGGCATGGGAGCAGATCTTGCGGCTTTCCTCGCTGTTTATGGTGCCGTATACGACGGCGATCTTACTTCATGGTCCATCGGCGGGCCCAGCAGCGCCTTGCCAGGAGGGGTCGGTGGCCTGATCGCTCCACCTACCGGTCTAATAGGATCCCATAACAAGTACGAGTCGGATGCCTCGCCGACCATGCCGGACCTTTACCAGTATGGCAACGACTATAAAATGATTCTTTCCCAATATAATCAACTTTACAATTTGCCTCTGGGACCAAATGGCTACGACTTATCGGTCTTGACGCCTTTCCGCTATGCCCGTTTCCAGCAGTCCATCGCCAACAACCCGTATTTCTTCAATGGACCGTTCACGGGGGTCGCCGTGCAGCCAGCTGCGTATACCTTCGTCTACCGCTTCATGGCCAACAAGTCTGCGCAATATCCCGAAGGTTATCTGAACGGCGACGTCCTCAATGCGTTCCATGCTATTACTGGAAAACCTGGTAACTTCAAGTACACGCCTGGATATGAGAGGATCCCCGACAACTGGTACAAGCGGGCCATCGGCGATGTATGTATTCAGTTTCCTGCGGAGGACCTCCCGATGCTAATAAGTGCAGGAATACACCATCCCCTACTTCAACTCAGACCTCACTGCGGCCGGTCTGCAATATCCAATATTCTTTTCAGTCGGCGGCAACACCGGGACCAAGAATTCATTCACCCCGGTCGACATCGGCAACTTGACAGGGGGTGTTTACAATGCGCAGAGCCTTGCACAGGGCAACAACGCGCTATGCTTCGCCTATCAAAATGCACAGCAGGTGTGTTGCATGATGTCTGCATAGCGAACTACAGCTGACGTGCCCTGCAGGGTGCCCCTGATATCTTGAAATCGGTTCTGTCGGATACTGCGGGTGCCCTCTCCGAGATCAGCTCGGCAGTCGCGTCGGCCATCGCTACGCTTGGCTGTCCTCAGTTGGCAAAAGTAGACTATTCTCAACTGAAGAAGTTTCCTGGGTACGGAAAGTCTTATAGCGGCTATACTGGACTGTAAAGACGCCCGGTACACGACTGGTGTCGTTGACTGATTAATGCATCAACATGGCTATATTTATTAATGTAGCGAGTCGGTGCAAAATATCGCGGCTAGATCTCCTCAAAGCAAGTCTTCGACCTCCTGGAGACCTCCTCATTGTGGATACGGGCTGAAATAAGTATTCGAACGATTGTTGTATGCTTTAATACTTTAAAGAACGTTTATTGTAGAAAGTTATTTCTCCAGTATCCGGGCGAAACCCAGAGCAATCGAGCCGTGACTTTTTGCACCGACCCTCGTACTGTTGACTAGGGCGCATTGTATCATAAGATAGTCATAACAAGCGTCGCATATTTTGTTCTCTCCACACGACAGTCTAGTTGCATGCTATGATAATGGAAACGAGTATCGCTGCAAAGATAATTGGTACTGCTGATATTCCGAAAACTCTTGCTTGACTGTGATGGTTTCCAGGCATTGGTTCCGGATACGAATTGTCGATCACTGCATTCCCCAATATCCTTGCAAGCCTCTTTGGTTCGCGAAAAGGCGTAACTGCTTACTTAGACCCTTTCTCTATATACTTTCAGCAAGTAGTTGCGTGAGCTGTCTTAATGTTCTTGCAGCTGAATGCATCACACCTAACGTTTTCAGATGTATTGGCACCACCTAGCGATTTGCAAGGGCCGGGGTTTTTCATACTAACTTGACCAGCATCAGCATTGCTTCGACTGTATGATCGGACCAGTTCAGTACACAGCCACCAAAATCTCAGTGCTAGTTCGCCAAGAGTGACCACTACTGTATGGTTGTCTAAGAGCAAATTCCTCCAATGGAAATACCGGAGAAAGTATTTCCCGCAAGTAACCCGATTCACATCTCGACCGGATAAATGCACACGGCGTGGTTAGCTTTCGATTCATATCACTATAACAGCGCAAGATCGCAATTTTACGCGAAACTCCAGTGGACCCAGTGGACCGAATCTGTTCTACTCCTAACACTCCTCAAGACTGTCGGGTACCTGCCGTATACCTAGTGTTCGAATTCGACCACAGCTCGAGCGGCCAACCTCCATCCCAAACCTCCGTAGTCGCTACGCAGCTAGACGAAATCCTCGACCTCTACAATTTCCTCTACCCAGTACCTTCGGTGTCCGACGAGCTCAGCTTAGCTAATCCACCTACCATTTGCGACTGACTTCCCATATCTGTCACCATGCCCCCTAAAACCCAACGCATCCAAGTTGAGCCGGCCAGCCCCCGAAGGCAGCAGCAAAACCAGGGATACGTACGCTACCTTCTCGATACAGCTACGGCGCCAGAAAACCGAAGTGTGATAACAGCCGTTGGTTTATTTGCTGTGAGTCGATTCCCCCGGAAAGGGCCCCATGCTGAAGGAGGGACCCAAGAACGCTTGGTACTATAAATGGGGTCGGAATGGAGATGATAGTATCATGTGGTTGGTAAGGCTGACTGCAAATTGTCTTATAGGCTGGCGTGGCTTTTCTGAACTCGCCTTGGACCGAGTTCTTCCTCCCACCGTACGTATTAATCGCTTTCAAAGGCTTACGAGTTAAGGATGCTAATGAGGACAGTGTATGACGCACAACCTATCTGGACAAATCTGCCGATAGGGACCGTATTCGGTCTCACCACCCTACTCTAGCGTCACTGAGCGACTGGTTTTATGCTGGGAAGAAATGTGGAATGGGCTGTGAGCTAAAACGGGCGCATTGTCTCGGCGTATGTTATGGCATAATATGTAATACAGAAAGACGCTGTGGATCCTTTCTTTGGCTCTCTATCCGGCATATGGACATTGATGCCTCTTATGCGATGGGTTATTTCCAATTGTCCGCAGGACATCTTTTCTCCGCTCGAAGCGGTAAGGCGGCATTGCAAATCAACTGCGACATGTTTATGCATTACAGAGTATGTACGTGCTAGATGCTAGGACTCTAGATGTGACAATAGCGCCTTTGTATGTGATAGGATAGAGTCAAAGACTGAATAAGCTACTTCGACAGAGGTTGGATTTGGTAGATACAGAGGCCTGCGGTGCGAGAACCCACATCTCCACTACTGAATAGATCTACTCCATTATCCGGAAGTGTTGCAGACTTCTGATTACGAGTTGGTTGTGTGTTGTCTCTGCTCAGCTGCTGACAGATATACATGTTCTTGAGTGATCAATGCATAATCTATGCTGGCAGAAATCCCATGATGTATTCGTTGGCCACGCAGCAACTGAGTCACACGTAATTACACATTTGATATTCCCTAAACATTACAATGTATAGAGGCTCAATGTTGTGAAAGTTGATTATCACCATCGGGTGAGAATAACCTTGGAAATGCTATGTTGCCCACCATCCTAGTATCGATGCTGCTGTTTCTCGCTTAGCGGCCCACGAACATCTTTGAGGTCGAAATCGAGGAACATCCAACACCCGACATCTTCACCGCATCTGAGCACGCAAACCAGACAAGATGGTAAGTACTGAGCCCTTTGGCTTGGGATTACTCATTTCCGGCCATGGTTTGGCCGTCACTCCCATGCGTTGAGATGGCCAACTCCTTGCGCCGGGCCCAGAGTCTTTGCAAGATGCTTCGGTACGCTGAAGCGACAATTGCTGACTCGATTGTTTGACAGCCTTTCACAAAGCTGGTCAAGAACTCGGCGTACTTCTCGTGAGTGGTGCACTAACAAGTTGAGAACACATCGCTCATATTGTTCCGCAGCCGGTATCAAGTCAAATACAGACGCCGTCGGGATGGCAAAACTGACTACTATGCCCGCAAACGCCTGATCACCCAAGCGAAGAACAAGTACAATGCACCCAAGTACCGCCTCGTCGTCCGCTTCACCAACCGCGACATTGTCTGTCAGATCGTGTCCTCTGAAATAACTGGCGACAAGATTCTCGTTGCTGCTTATGCACATGAACTCAAGCGCTACGGAATCAAGCATGGTCTTACGAATTGGGCTGCGGCCTACGCAACCGGTCTCCTGGTCGCTCGGCGAGCACTGAAGAAGCTTGGTTTGGATGAGGACTTTGTTGGAGTGGAGGAACCTAACGGGGAGTACAAATTGACGGAGGCTGCTGAGGGAGATGAGGGCGGACGGAGACCTTTCAAGTGTTTCCTGGACGTTGGCTTAGCGAGGACTTCAACTGGAGCTCGCGTCTTCGGGGCTATGAAAGGCGCTTCTGACGGTGGTCTCTATATCCCTCACTCCGAGAACCGCTTCCCCGGCTACGACGTAGAATCCAAGGAGCTGGATGCCGACAGTCTCCGCAAGTACATCTTTGGAGGTCATGTCGCAGAGTATATGGAGACGCTCGCAGACGATGATGAGGAACGTTACAAGTCTCAATTCCAAGGATACATTGACGATGACGTCGAGGCTGATGGCTTGGAGGAGTTGTACACGGAGGCGCACAAGCAAATTCGGGAGGACCCGTTCAAGAAAGATGAGGATGCTGATGAGAAGAAGAGCAAGGAGGAGTATAAGGAGCTCTCAAAGAAGCAGAAGACGCCAAAGTTGACGAAGGCTGAGAGGGAAGAGAGGGTTAGGGCTAGGATCCAAGAGCTGAAAGCAGCGTAAATGCGTTGTGCGGTGAACAAATTGACAGCTTTGACATAGACCTTGCTGGCTCGTGTTTTCGTCACTGTTACATCGATAATTAGTCGGATTACGATCTACTTCTCCAAGCCTGGAGCTCCTGGGCTTATAGATGTGTAAATCTGACAGGAACGTGAAGGAGGTTTACGAGCAATTATCATATGAGAAGCCAGTAATACTGGATTACAAAACCGTTGCCTCTGCTGATCATTGCTAGTCGCATTTGTCCCAGACAGACACCCGACACCTTTGTCAGCTTTATACTAAGCCTTCAATAGTCATTTCTTGTGAAAGTGTTGGTGATGATGTATAAGCGTAAGACGGAGCTATCTTCGAATGGAACCTGCTCCTTTTCGGGAGATTTCCGATTACGGAGGCCGAACTAAGTGGCTTGGTAATGTGCCACACGGGGGGGGTTTGAAAAGGGACGACCTCGGATCTCCACAGTGACAGTGCCACTGCCCCGATCGTCGCTGAGGACATCTATGTGCGCGGACATATTGATGCGCGCACTTGCTAAATGCAATGAATTCTATCATCCTTCGCCAATTGCAATGTCGATAATGGACATCGCCAGAAAGCTACAGCATTCGGCGTGACCTTGATGCGGGGTGAAAAGCGCTTTGGAGATCTTAGCTAGATCGAGGGGACCTCTCCAGAGCTTCAGCTGTGAGGCTGCGACAAGCATCCCATCATTTCATCAATCCTCGGATGTCTCGAGCACGATAGCAATTTTCTTGGCAGAGCGTAGCAGCAAGATGGAAAATGTGCATGGTGTCGATGTCTCCTGGCTTCATCACTCCGCCAGAGGTTCGATATGTCCCCGAAAAAGCAAATGTCCCTCACGCCGCAGCATTAGGCGTTCAAAGACAGGCTTGAGAGATTATTGCTAACACCTTTTCCTGACAGATCCTTATCAGAAAACACAGACGCCAGCACCTCTGAGCATAAACCGTGATGTTCCTTCTCCAAAACCGCCCGAGCCTCCAGCTGGCGCCCAACCCTCTCAGAAGCTGTCCCCAGCCGCAACCGCACCGAATGGCTCGACTGCTTCAATACCTCGCTCTCCAATCTTACCAAAGCATCCACGGCGGCCTACGGTCCTAGGGCGCGCCAGCTCAGACGGGGCGCACCTACCGGTAGTACAGCCCTCCGGCGCACCGGCGACGGCATCAAGGCGCAACTCTTGGATTTCGAATCTAAGCTCGAAGTTCTCTTCCTCCAAAGCACAACCGCAGCCATCGATGCCCACAGTTCCAAGTACTCCTCCAGCGGCAAAAGGTGGAGCTGAATTTACGAACCCATTCGACAGCGGTTCCTTTAAGACACCTCTCACAAGCATACAGCAAGAACCTGTCGAAAACCTACAGCCATACGTACCGTTACCGCCCAAGGCAACGAACTCCAGCTTCTTGTCCAGCGTCGCGAGGCGATTTTCTACAACCGGTTCGCAAACGGGAGGGGTGAGCAAGGTTGAAGCCACTGGAGGGATGGCTCCGAGGAGGGTGATGAACATCGATGTCAATCGGCAAAGATGCCCAATTAAGGAGTTGGATCAATCGAAGCTTCGCAGAGTGGCTTTTTGCGTCGATGTTGAAATCACCAATGGCCCGAAATACAAGGAAGAAGAGGATACGGTAGAGAAGAAGAGAAAGGTCAAAGACAGAAAGCTGAAGGAGAAAGGAGAGGGAGCAGCACTGAAGAATCCTGAGGCAGCCAGAGCACAGAAAGAAGCGAGCGGCATAATAGAAGCAAGCGGTGAGAAAGTTGGAACATCCGATCCGCCAGATTCAGAGGGCACACTCACCAACAACCGGGATATGGTTACGAAGACGGACAATACAAGACTACCTGTGGATGACAATCAAATCAACATGGACAATACCTGGCAAGATGCTGGCAATGTTAACGGTACGTTAGCGGATAGCGGACCGTTAAACGAGATTACCTCTGACCCCAGTTTACCACCTGGTTCTGGTTCTCGGATGCAGAATAAGCCCACCACAGATCCGCTTAGAGTCTATCGACGATGTTGCCAGCTTAGGGAGACCCCAATTCTGAAGAGAATTAGCGATCAACTTCAAAACCCAGTCAACGTGACGGATGCTACTCCCGGTGTTGTCAATAAGCTTGATCTAACTGGATCTCGAATGCTCCTAGCAGATATTATCACGTTAGGTGACTGGCTCGCAATTGTGCCTGTCAGGCGACTCTTGGTTGAAGATTCTGACCTTACTGATGAGGGCGTACGGATCATCCTGGCGGGTCTATTGGCAGCAAAGATACCCGAGCCTACGAAAGTCCGAAAGGAAAGCCCAGGAGGGCAGCATGCAAAGGAAGACAAAGAGAGACCCAGTATAATCGAGAAACTTACACTTAGAAATAACCCAAGGATTACAAGGGAAGGATGGAGGCATATCAGCCTCTTCATTTACATGTCGAGATCCCTCAAAGCGCTGGATGTTTCTATGATACCCTTCCCGGTCTTACAACCAATCCTAGCGAGTTCGCCCACCGCTGGGTCAAAGCCTACCTCGATTAGAGCTCCACCAGACGTTGCGGAGATCATGTTCAAGGCAGTCTCAGAACGGCCTGCAGGAGCGCACTTGGAAGAGCTCACCATTGCAGAGTGCGGCCTTGACGCTGAGCAGCTACGAAAGATAGTCGATGCTGCGCAGATCTGTGGAGTCCAACGGCTCAGCGTGGCCAAAAATGGTATCGACGATGTTGGATTGGAACACGTCTTACGGTATCTGCGGTCCGGGGTTTGTCGTGGCATTGATCTTGGGGGCACCGACTTGCGGAATAAGACTCCACTTCTTGCAGATGCAGTACGGAAGCATCCACAGAATCCGTTGTGGGCTCTGAGTTTGGCGGACTGCAACCTCGAACCTTCTTCTCTCGATCCTCTTTTACCTGCTCTGGTCTCGTTACCGAACTTTCGCTTTCTCGATCTCTCGCACAATCATGATCTCTTTTCCATGCAACCTACTGCTTTATGCGTCCTTCGTAAATACATTCCTCGATTTCCAATTCTCAAACGTCTGCATCTTTCTGACGTTTCTTTATCACCGAGACATGCCATTGGTCTCATTGAAGTTCTACCTGAGAATAAAAACTTGGCACATCTTAATATATTAGGAAACCCGGATTTATTAGCGCTTGCTTCTGCTAAAGATGAGGCAAGGCAAGAGGAAGCATGCGCTCTATATGCATCTCTTATGGCTGCTGTCCGCGTTTCTAAATCCATCATCTGCGTTGATATTGACGTCCCAAGTCAAGACAGCAGCGAGATTGTCAAAGCATTGGCCAGGCAAGTTGTGGCGTACTGCTTAAGAAACATGGAGAATTTCAGCGCAATACAGGCCTCCAACTCTGCCGAAGCTGTCAATGCTGTGGCAGAGCCACATGGCGGCCAAAAGGAGGTGGCTGTCCCGGAAGTACTCTTACATATAGTTGGTCATGATGACAATTCGAACGATACGCATGATAGTGACGCTCCAGCACCTGACGAAGACTATATCGTTGGAAGTACCGGTGTTGTTAAAGCCTTAAGCTACTGTTTAGGCGAAAAGGCTTCTGATCTTCGCCGCGCCTCTTTGACAGCAAGCGGTACTGGAACACCGAATCAGATTATGGAATCCGAGGCAGGGAGGAGCAAAGCTAAGGAGATGTCGAAGAATCTCCTTATGAGTGCACGCAAAATAAGGGCACGGTTACAGCCAGCTATGGTCCGGGAGGTTCAGGTCGGTGACGATATGGCTTACAGTAAGTCTTTGAAACCCTTCAATTCATGAATCATCTAACGCGTAGCCAGGGCGGCTTCTGTTCCTTGATGACACCCTGCAAGGCATCATCCAACGTTTCGAGGATGAGTATCCTGAATGTCGGGTCGCCGCTCCATCATCACCACAAGACGTCACGGGTCGGCCGAAACGAGCAGAAAGTCGCGCGTCCACGATGACAGCAACCTCCATCCTTACAGCCGATCCCAACGCCTCCGACGTGGAAGACGGCGCCATTACTGACTCGGCGCCCCTGCCCAACGGGTCATCCGGTGAATTCACGTCCAGTCGCCCAGTGCTCAACCATCTCCACAGGCATGACTCTGAGGTATCGGTAGCGGCTCGAGCCCAAACGGCCGAAGAAGGCGAAATGCACCGGTTTGGCCAGAAAATACGGACGATCTTCAAGCCACAGACACTTGACCACGCGCATGGCACGACCGGATATGAGATTGAACCTGAGCATCTACAGGTATTGAGAGCCAAGTTAGAAGAGATTCCCGGCAAAGACATCAGGGATAAGGCCGCGCATGATGGCGGCTGGGAGGCCATGGTTGAAGATATTGGCGGTCAAGCAGAAGATTTGAAGCATATGATGAGGAAGAATCCGGCGGAGTTTGAACGACTTGCACAGTCTATAATACACGAACAGGCACAGATGGGAAATGGGACGCATGCGAACGGAGCGCAGACATAGTGGCTTGTAATAGGCGGAAATGAGGATCTTCCTGTGTTCCGGGGGAAGTGTACAGTTATGTTTGGTCTTTTCTGGCGGCTACGACGTTACGATTTTGGAGGCTGGTACGCGTGTATAGCGTACAGTAGGGTATACCTTTGCGTCTTTTCAGGAACTTGGCTTGTGGTTTTCGGATTCGATTTGCTCTTCACTGCCTTCTCCGCCTTTGAATGTATTTTATATTACGACTTCTTTCGTTCATCTAGTTATCATAGTCTACGATGTTTTAAGCTTGCCGATCTCTACTTCAAGCACTTCGGTCCACTGAGAGACCTTGCCTACATGGAGTGCTTAAGGTAGGATTCATCATACTTACTGTTAGCACGAAATGCGACCAGAATACCGTTACGTCATCAGAACCGATGTTGATGCTCCTCCAAACAACCTCGGTATCTCTCTCAGCGCTCATTACTTCGACAATGGCGCACCCAGAACTTAGCATAACATGCAGTAGAATTAGCGGGCTGGTCAGGTCCGCGACTGTAAAAGAGGAAAGAACGTTGACAACACGTCGACGAAGGACGAGGCAATGGCGAACACCGAACGCCCAAAAGCCCTTCTCTTCGACATCGGCGGTGTCTGCGTAAGCCCTCAAGTCCCTGGTCCTACATCCCCCCTCCCCTCCCTTCTCACCTACGCTACATCCGTCCGTCGTCCTCCCAAACTAACCCACCCCGCAGGTAGTCTCCCCGTTCCAAGCAATCCTCGACTACGAGCTTGCGCACTCCATCCCCCCCGGTTGGGTAAACTTCTCCATCTCGCGGACCTCCCCCAACGGGACATGGCAGCGCCTCGAGCGCGGCGAGATCCCGCTCGACGACGCCTTCTTCGCCGCCTTTCACGCCGACCTAACTAACGAGACCCGCTGGCGGGAATTCTACGCCAAGACCACTCTCCGCGCCCGCCGAAAAAGCACCACCCAAGCAGCGCAGCAGAAATCTGGAGAGGAGGGGGATGGGAAGCCGCCGCTGCAGAAGCTAGCGGATGCTGGGGTGGATACGATTAGTGCTACGGTTCCTCCAGTGCCGCAGATCGATGCAAAGTACTTGTTCTGGGAGATGATGCGCGTGTCGCGCGCCCCAGATCCACACATGCACCCCTTCCTCAAAGAACTCCACAGCCTCCCGCGCGGAGCGCGCCCGCTCCTGGCAGCCCTCTCCAACACCGTCATCTTCCCCGCTTCGCATCCCTATTCGAAACCTGAAACCCGGGACGACCTAACCCGCCTCTTCGACGTGTTCATCTCGTCCGCGCACGTCGGGCTGCGGAAGCCTGATCCAAAGATCTTTGAACTTGCGCTGAGTGAGATGGATGCGTGGGATAGCGGGCATGGAGGGAGCGGGATAAAGCCGGGGGAGGTGCTGTTTCTGGATGATATTGGGGAGAATTTAAAAGCGGGGAGGAGGGCGGGGATGAGGACTTTGAAGGTGGAGTTGGGG